>OZ024897.1:6571950-6834450 GCA_964017195.1 Siderastrea radians | reverse complement strand
AGGAAGAAACTGAAGATGAAATCACCACGATGCTTCGTTTCAAGGCGAGGTTAGAAAAAGCTTTAGCGGACACTGAACTGCCGTTAATGATCGCTCAACAATGTCTTGCCAACCGAGAAAGGAGGATGAAGGTGGATCTTGTTCATGACAATGTAGAAATGCAGCTTTTAAAGGTAAAGATGTTCTTCTAATCCAAAATCATCCTTTGTTTCACAGTTCAAACGAATTTGGTAATACTTGTTATTAAATATTCAATCTGATCGATTTTTTTCCCCACAACATTTGTAGGAAGTTGAAGTGATTGAGGGAGTTCAGGCTTTATTACAAAGGACTCTTGAACAAGCCACAGAGCAAATAAGGTGGGTCTGTATATAATGAATAAAATTACAATTGAATTTAACTTGTTTAATGTTACAAATTTAGTTCAAAGGATGAAAAAAAAAATAATCCTTTATTTTTGGGTTGTGAATTATCATCTCCGTATCTGGTGAAAAATAAAATAAAATAAAATAACATTAAAAAGTCCACTCTTTGGTTAGTAAGTAAGCAGTGATTCGATCCCTTGGTCTCCCTTCAGTCATTTTTGACACTGCTTCGTAGAGCAATAGGAGGGGAAATGAGGTTGTTTTCCGCAATATCAAGGATCATAATGATGATGATGGTATGATTGATGTGTGATGTAGTCTGTGAAAACTGACAACCTTCTTATCCCTTTCATTCTTTGTTGGCATAACTACATCTACATTGGAAAGATTAATGTTTATTTGTTTGTCTCACGATGGAATCGCTTTGAGTTGTTGATCGCGACGTTTCAACTGCAATACTGCTAGTCTTCATCTGAGGCAATGAGGTTGATTGTTTACATGTTGCTATTTGTAGCATGTTGGTTCGCTGCTATTGGTGCATTTTGATCCTCATTATTATTCCACCCACATTTTATTACATTTTATTACGTCGGTAAAATCCATACGGATATCACACCAACTGAACAAAATTCTAAAAATATTTAAAAGTAAATACAATATACAAAATTAGAATAGTGGAAAAAAAAACAAACAAATATAAATCTAATAGATCTAATAATGATTAGTTAGCTACTTAATTAAATAGCTCAGACTTGAAAGCAGCTAATGAGTTAATCTCAGGAATCTCTATAGAATAAGGTAGAAGGCCACTTCTTATCATGTACCAAAGGAGCTGGCTGTTTTGTTCATTTATATTGACTGCTAAGCCAGACAAGCCACCAACTACATATGCCTTCAAAAGCCTGAATTGTGAAGTTATCCACCCCCTCTTCCTCTGTCTTTCAACTAATAATTATTATTTGTTGTTTTTATCCCAAATCAGGCTCTTAAGATCAGCGAAATACTACCTGGACAAAGACAGGAAAGATAAATTCCAAGCTCATGGTATTGACAACACCTGTGCATCATTAGAGAACACCTCCCCTGGACTGCGATTTTCTAAGGATGCAGTAAAAGTGGAAAAGAAGTAAGAAAGCATTTGTAATAGTCATACCTGTAGATACCTGCCAGACAGAATATTAAGGTGGTAGCACTGACTTTAGGTCAAAAATAAAACATACCTAAAAACTCAAGTTTGTGATTTAGTAGTCATATTAAGTTGTAGCCATTAACCTGAGAGATCAGGATTTCTCCTAAGCTTGAAGCGGTGAAAACGAAGGCCAAAGTTGGTTGCTATGAGCGCTATTTTGCAATGTTTTAACATAATCATTCTGAAATGTGATACTATATGTTCTTGTGTTGACAGCTATGTAGCAATTATTCATATTTCGACTGGCGACGATAAGGAATAGTTCCAAGGAAATTAGAGGAATAGGAAGCAGAATTCTTTAGCACTACAGTTTTAGAAGTGATTCAAACGTCCACGTTACTTTCTTCAGGAATGTTATTTGTCCATATAGCAAAACTTTTGATATCCGATCTTTGTGACGCACAGACATAACTAAGCGTGAAATAAGTGAAAGATTAGTAGAACTAGCCCATTGTTATGCATTTTTTATTGTTTCCGACGCCATATTGAGTTCCGCACAAGAAATACCATGGATCCTCGGTATTCTTCAACCAATAATCAGCCCTTTGTTAACACAAACACTTTGAACAGCGGCTTTCCAAAGAGAATTCAAAATGGCGGCCGATCACGAGCTGTGTGAGAGGAGATTTGGGCAAAAAACTGGCAAATTTTAAGGGCAGGTACAGACTGCACTGAAAGGTATTTTGAAAATAAAAACGTAGAAATATTGATATCTGAATGAAATTTGGGCAGCTTACGGAAATGAAGTGCGAGAAACTTTTCACAGGAGCCCAGAACAAACACAGCTTTCCACTCTATATTATACCCACTTAAAAACATGGGACGTGTTTTTAATATAAATGCCGATATCTAAGCAAGTAACTGGAGTTACGCTCTGGGCTCCCGCTTATTTTTTTGTTTTCTATATAGGAATAAACTCCCAATTTGTTTTAAAATATATCTTGAAAGGTTAAGCCATAAAATGCCCAACTTTTATTTTTTGAGCCCGCAATTCAAATGGGATTTGCCACCTGAGGTGTGAAAATTGTCACCTCTGACAACAATTTTTTGAAAGATCAACATCAGTTTTACAAGACTATGGCAATTGTTTGTGAGTAAATATGAACGAGTCTGAGTTATTTGCATCCAAAGAGAGCTTGTTAAAGTCAGTCCTTCTAGCTTAAGAGAATATGACTTGCATCAAGGGCCCAAAGGAGTGTGGGGCTCGCTCTGGCATAATAATTGCAGGGACCCAGGTCTCCATGACGATACTCTGGGTCTATATCAGAAGAGAATGTTCTTTAACTAGTTTTAAACATCTTTTGAAAACAGTTTCTTTTCAATGAACAATGCAAAATTTTAGGTAATTATTTTAGATATTTGTAAAGTAAATAAGTTTCTTTTTTTTTCTCTCTCTCTCTCTCCTTGTTTTCACGTTTGTGTTGCACGGAGATATTAGCCTTTCTGGCTACTCAAAATTCGTGTGTAAATAAAGTTCATGTTATGTTATGTTATGTTATGTTATGTTATGTTATGTTAAGGAACCAGAATCAGTATTTTATTTGGCCCTCTGAAGGAAAGCAAAGTTACAGACTCCAGACTCTCTGGCAAAAATTTCAGGGCTCCAAAGACCCAAACTGGGACCCTATTTCATGTTATTGTTTCCAATTACATGAAATCCAAAATTATCAATCCAAAATCTCATACCCGATCAAGATGCTTGTTTCTGTACAAAAAAAATAAAGTTATGCAGGTTTCCTGCTCCTTTCCATTTTTAGTTCTAAAAGGAGAATGAAACGTAAACTACTACAGGTGTATGTTTGTCGCACCGGAATGGAAATCGTGCTACTGTAAGTGGTGTGATTGGCTTAACATGTGCCACATTATTTGTTTCGTCTGTTTAATTTCAGTTCTGTCACTCCTGATGAATGGGAAGATTTTTCCAACAAGAACATTCTCAAGGCAGAGCGTGAGAAAAACTCGGCTATAAACTTACGCAGTATTATTGATGGCATACTCATGCAGACCTTGAGTGACCTTCAGGCTCAATGTGAAGCAGTAAACCTTGCATTCCAGAAACGAATTGAAGAAACTGTTGAGGCAAAGACAAAGCTAGAGGAACATTTAGCAAAGGTGAGTCTAAGTCAGCCTTTTTCCACTACGGTTGAACCTCCCAGTGTGATCACCGCTTGCAAGTGGGCCATGATACCAAATTTCCTTCTTATAAGAACCCACCTATCTTCTGTGACCACTAATTTTTTTTCAGCACTTTGGGTTTCACTCATAAGAGGTGCAACTGCAGTAAATGCCTGAAAAGAGCTATTGAAAGAACTTAACTTATTCCTGCTTTTCTTCTTTCATAATGGAGAAAATGGGCTAGTCATTTGTAAAGGCCTGATGTTTTTACCTTGTTTAAATTAAGTTGAATGAATGAATGAATGAAAGTCTGCTTGATAGGACAATATTTGCCATTATTTGCAGTTTTTGACTTTTATATGGGCTTCAAAACTTACGACAAACTAAGCACCATTTGTCGCATGACCAAGTTAGAAGGGGCATGGGTCTATTCTTGATTTGACGTCACAAACTGCTTTGCATGCATGTTTACAAAGACTTAAGGAGATGCAAATCAGTTTGTGATGTCAAATCCAGAATATAGACCCATGCCCTCACTAGCTCGGTCGTGTACAAGATGATGGCTAGATTTCGTAACTTTTACAGTCTATAAAAAGTCAAGACTGAGGAGGATTTCATTAAAAAAAGGCGTAATGCTTTTCGAACAGGTGCAAAGAGTTCTTTTAGCGAAAAAAATATTTTGGGGTTAGGTGCACTTTAAGCCCCCTCGGGTGGATTAAGGAATGGCTCCTCATGAAATATCACCTTTTTTCGACATTTTTGTAGAAGTGTTGCTATTCAAGAAAAAATGGCTTATTATCGTGTAATAAGAGACAAATCAACTTTTTGGATAAATTAGTGTGTTTGCTGCAGTCACATGATCGGCCACGCCCTAATTTATGCAAAATTTGCAATAGTTCGATTACAACATGATAATCAACGTTGTAACAACCCATCTTTCTTCCAAAATCTCCACACTGTGGAAAGGTAGTTTAAATTAAATGGGGTTTTGTGAAAACGTTAATTGTTAGGTGACTATTAACTGTTTTTCTCTAGTCCCAGTCCCTCTCCAAAATTAAAACGTTATAGTTTAAAAAAAGTGCTTAAAATTCTCAAAACCCCAATTAATTCCCTAAACCTTTTGCCTCAAGTCATTGATGCAAGGCAAACTTAATGGGAATTCATTTTCTTAAAAAATTGTAAATTTCAATCAAAATAAATTGTAAAAAGTGGGCGTGGTATGTCACGTGGCGTAAAAACAAAGTTCACGAAGACAAAAATTGAATACTTCAAGGAAATGCTCGACTCTGCCAAACTTTCTAATCAGTACCTTGAAAGTATTCTAAACTAGACCACCCCCCTCCAAATCTGCGGAGACCCTTTCCTTAATTCACTTGAGCCAATCAAATTTCAGCATCAGCATCATTTCTCCTTGTGATATCACATACAGGTCATGAGAGTTAAGAAAATGATCACCAAAGATAACTTCTCTTGATGTTTAAACAAGTTCTCCCAACTAGTCCTAACTGAAAAATGTATTGAGACCAGTAAGGTCATGATGATGCCAGGCGTAAAGTGTTAAATGATATTAAATGAGCAATGATGTGTTTTTGCTTGCCAGGTGATGGAGGAAATCGCTGCCATGGAACAGAACATTGCAATGCTGAAGAAAGCCATTGCTGAGAAAGAGGCCCCAATGAAAGTCTCGCAGACTAGACTCGAAAACAGAACCTTTAGACCCAATGTCGAGCTGTGCCGGGACCGTGTACAGTACCGACTCTTAGAGGAGGTGTTTGAAATTTCAACCAACATTGAGAGGCTTCAGGAGAAACTAGCCAATGCCGAGGCATCGCTCAAGGGTCTCATCAGAAAACAGCTGTCCTTGGAGGAAGATATTGAAGTGAAAGCCAACAGTTTGTTTATTGACAGGGATCAGTGTATGGAGCTGCGCAAACAGATAAACCATGTGCCACATTAAATGAACTGATTTTAGAAAATATATTTTACCTTAAAAAAGTCTAAGATTGGTCTCTTGAATTTTAATGCTGTACATTGTAAGGTAACTGTTGCTGAAACTGGTTTCTTTTAAATTTCCTTTAAGTCTGTGAAACTGTTCTTTTTTTCTTTTTAGAGAAAAGAAAGTACTGCCTATAAAAGTCTAAGACGGACCTATTTTGTGCTGGAGATTTCTTCAAGTTTTTGCTGGAGTTATTTTTGTTGAACGCTTTTAAAACCAAACGAAAAGTTTTGTAACTTTTTTCGTTTTCTCTTTTGATGCCCCATGACGAAAGAGGTTAGAAAATAATGTTTTTGGACAAAAATTTCAGGTCCAAGATTCATATCCAGTACTTGGAAGATCGGACCAAAGGGTTCTTTCTTGAAAAAATGCTACTTATTCATAAGACATTTAATTACTTGTAAATAATATTTTACTCCATGTAGTTTGTTGAATAAACGAAACGTTACAATCTTATGTTGGCGTCATCGTTTGGCTTCGAGTAACTAGGTTGAAGGATAGGATATATATTCTTAGATGTTTCGGTGTGAAGTGTCGCCGTATATTTTTACGATTTGTGCTGTATTTTGACGAGCCCCCAAGGCTAGTTAAAATACAAACAACGAGTAAAAATATACGGCGATACTTCACACCGAAACATCCAATAAGAGATTTATTATCCAACTTAACCTTTTTCAACCTTTTTCAGCAAGTTGAAAGAAAACTGCAAGTGTAACAGGATGAGTGCGCGCACGGCACTGTACAATAATAACCAACTGTACAATGTCGTGGGATATTTGTACTCGTTTCGCGCGCTTTCTGTACAACTAATACAGCTGGATAATAAACTCTTATTACAAGAACTACCTACAGTACTGCATAATGATGCAATGGCTATTAAGACGAGAGTGTATTATTTACATACGGGTAAAGTAAAGGCTGCAGTTTCCTCTTCACGCCCAGCTCTTACTGCCTTTTTTAGTTCTTTTAGCTTTCACGCAAATTCGTCTTATTAGGTAGACGGACTTTGGCAAGAACCAGATGGGGATTAAAACAGTCAAGGCGCAATGCAGCGATATATTATGAGTTTTCATAGCGACTGAAAGCCCATGAAATTGAAAACAACATGGTGGATCATGAAAGGAAGCTAGTCTGCGAACAAATTTCACATTTCTGGTTTGTCATTTCTCTAGTGATCTGCTAGCTGTATTATGTAGATGAGATTTGTACGAAAGTACTTTTGCCACGCTTGTTCAAGCCTGGATGATCTCGTTACCAAATTTCATCTCTATAACCAGGTTTAACTTTTCCCTGTGAACAGGAACAAAATTCGTCTTGCCACCCAGGTGCAGCTTAAAAAGTCTGTGATTATCAGCCCCGTAGAACTGTTTTTGTCTTTCTAAACGTTACTTTAAGAGGCGATATGGCGAATAGTCTATCACATTGCTTATAATAGGGTGCATTTCTCTGGGAAAAATTCAAACACGGATTTTTTATTTCTAAAACGGAAGGATTCGAAACAAGTACGGCTTCTGTGCAAGTTTGTTTCCCGTAGGAAGTATTGTATCATGAAAACAATTCAGCAGTACAGTTTCTCCCAGAAAAATGCACCCTCGATAACCTATCCATAACCAGGAGCCATAATCGATTATGGCTCCCGGAAAAATATCTTATGCTATTATAGCAGTCGAAGAAATACCAATGTTCTAGGAAAATTTGATGATTGAAATGACTTCTTCCCTCGCTAGAAGCAAAAAGAGGAGGCCATTTAATTTTTCCTGTCAAAAAATAACTTGAAGTTCCCGAGTGGAGAGTGATTAATAGCAAGTGTCACCATTCGGCCAATAGGAAGAGTCGAAAACTTTTCTGACTCAATCAGCCGAAAGAATAAAAATTTGCACCCGTTTTTAAAAAAATTGTCGCCTTGTGAATGTCACACTCTGAAATATGAATATGAATTAGCGAGCTAACTAAGCCGTTGCAAGTTTCGCTGTCGTGAGGTTCCAATTTCGAGCAGAAAATATTTCTTGACTGTTCTAAAAACCTTACCTAGAACGATAAATATTCAATGCTGAAGCTGAAGGAGAGTTTTGATCAACTTTGGGGACATTTTCGGCGATGATGGTAAGAAACTATCGAGAACCTTGCGTGCTTGCGATTGCAATTTAAAGTTTGAGAGTGTTTTTGAAGGTAACTTAATTTTGGTCTAGCAACTGATTAGTCCTATCTACACTTTCCTCAGAATTCAGGATACTTCGGTGCCATGAAAGAAGATTAAACCTCCAGGACTACGAAAAAGGGCTGAAAGTTTGATAAACGGTGCAAAACATTCATCGAAGAAGACAAAAAGCGGTTTACGCGTGGCAACTAAATCGTTGGACGATTATTCATGACGAATGACGTCATTTCGCAACAGCTTTGGGATATGACTGCCATCGTAGGTAATTATATTATCAACTGAATTGAGGGTCATGTATTTTAAAATTAATATTTTTCAGAGGAATTCTTCGCTATTAAATGTAATCCGTTGTCGGCTGTCCAATTGAGCTGAAACGAAACGTTCAAAGTTAAGAGGGAAAACGCAAACTTCCATCTCGAGCACTCAATCATTTAAAATTTAAGTCATCTTTCAGACGAATGCTATTATTTTTGACAAAATTTTAGATATTAGGATTTTAGCTTTTGATTACGGAGTTTCCTTTTTCGGAACATCTAAGGAGTAACTTTACACATCCACAAAACTTTACAAAATTTCCAATTCTCTTGAGTTATCTTGACTTATGTTGGAGTTTTAATACTCCTCTTTCGTGTTTTTATCCTGGGGGACTGGTAGCCTGCGTGCAGACGTCTCCTATTTCCTTTGCTTCACGAGGAAATAGGAGACGTCTGCACGCAGTAAAGGAAATAGGAGACGTCTGCACGCAGGCTAGTGGGCTGGACAAAGCTGACCAAATGTCGACCGCAATTGGAAGGAAACTCAGTTTTAAAACCGAATTGTCTAACACCAAAAATATTCTTAACTTAGCCAGTATAGCGAGTGGGTAACAGAAAGAAATTTTCCTCTATGACTTGAAATGTTCTAATTAACTCGATCGCGCAAATTAAAAAAAAAAAAACCACCCCCCCCCCAAAAAAAAAGGCTTCAAGCTGCTTGAGTTTTCATTTCGGAAAAAGCACCGTTTTTCTTGTCCTCTGTTAGGTTTAGTGTTAGAGATGGCTCTAGGATACTTTTCTTCTAAATGGGTAAATAGGATCTAAAGACGTCCATATTGTCTAAGGCCGTCATTCTGACATTTCTGAGGACGCAAAACCTGTACTTGAGAGAATGTGTGCATGAATGAAATTTTGTACTGTCAAAATGGCTTAAAGTGGCTCGAAATTATTTTTCTTCTAACCACAAGGTTACAATTTGCCAAGCTTCTTAAATTTTAGTGCTATTTTTTCTGACGATTTTGAAGGTTTCTTACTACTTTTCAAGGCTTACTATTTATCGCAGATTTAAAAGTATAAGAGAACGCTTACATTGGGGATTTTGTTATTCCGTTCCGATAGTTACACTTTTCTTTTCATTTAACTTTCAGGGAAAAGAAGTCATTTATGAAGCTGTCAAACAGTGTAAGTCTCCTCTGCAAGCGCTCCCCCCCACTTGGGAAAACCCCCAAGACTCCGGAAATTGCTACGGAATTCCACATGGACATAATGTGAACTATGAACGGCAACCTTTAAACAACAAGAAAGTTCGTCGAAGACCTTACGGTTTTGGTATTGTACCCGTTAATTAGTCTTTCATTGGGGTAGGGTTAATTAACCCTTTCTCTCCCAGGGTCAGTTATGGAGACACTTAAGTAGTTAGAACTTTTGATTCTGTGAATGAAATCCTATGGTTTGACCATTCAAATGAAACCTCGTCAGCAGTTCTTTCACATGGTGCTATTTATATTTAGTATCAGACTAAAAAATAAATAATTTGGAATTTGCCTTGAATTTTGATTTGAGGACTCTTGGGAGTGAAAGGGTTATGGTGGGCGGGGGAACGCAGGGGGGGGGGGAGTAGCGCTTTGAAAACATTTTAAGAGGTGTTGTTACAAACCTTCAAGAATCCGTTCTTTGGTTGCTTCTTTCGTTCCTTCCATTTTCTTTCGTCAGTCCGTTGTACTTCTTTGCCCCTTTTTCTTTCGTTCCTTCTTACCGTTTGTTCCTTGGCCTGATCTTTCCTCCGCCCGTTCGATCATTAATTCGTACGTTTCTTCGTCGGATCGATCATTCGCTGGTCCGATTGTTCCACCGCCCTCTCGTTCGTTCGTGTCTTCGTTCAATCGTTCGCACAATGATTTCTTCGTTGGTCCGATGATTCGTCTGCCGTTTCACCATACGCTTGACTGTCCGTCCATTTGTTCTTCAAAACGGTTGTTTGTTTAATTGTGTGGTTGGTTCCAGCTTTCTTTTATCTTCCACTCTATTCGTTTGTTTTTTTTTTCTATTCTTCTTCGGTTAGTTTTGGTTCCTACTTTGTTTCGTATGTCCATTCGATCGTACCTTTGTCTGTCCTTCCGTTTGTTCTTTCGTTGTTTGTTTAATTTTGTCGTTCCTTCCTCCCTTCTTTCTTTAACTTCCATCCTATTCCTTTGTTCTTTTTTTACGTTCATTCTTTTTCACGGTTTTTCCTTGATATTTACTGTTGTCGTTCGTTCCTCCTTTCTGTTACCTTCCCCTCTATTCCTTTGTTTCTTCTTTTCTTTCGTTGGTTGTTCCTTTTACTTTTCGTTCGTCCTTTCTCCCTTTCATCTTCCGTAGTATTTCTTTGGTCTTCTTTCTTTCGTTACCTTTTTGTTTGTTCCTTGGTGTGACCGTTCGCCCGCTCGTTCGATCGTTTTTTCGTACGTTTCTTCGTCGGATCGATCGTTCGCTGGCCTGATCGTTCGTCGGCCCTCCCGTTCGACTGTGCCTTGGTCCGATCGATCGTTCGCTGGTTCGATCGTCGCCCGCCCTCCCGTTCGATCGTGCCTTCGTCTGGTCGATAGTCCGCTGGTCCGATCGTTCGGTTGTGCTTCCGTTCGTTCGTGCCTTCGTTCAATTGTTCGTACGATGATTCTTTCGTTGATCCGATCATTCGTGCGCCCGTTCGATCGTGCCTTTATCTTTGCGTCCGTTCGTTGTTTGTTTTGATCATTTAATTTTGTCGTTGGCTACTCCTTTCTTTATCTTCCCTTCTATCCCTTCGTTACTTCTTTTCTTTCGTTGGTTGTTCGTCTAATTTTTCGTTCGCCCCTCGTTCCTGTCATCTTTTGTTGTATTTCTTTGCTCTTCTTTTTCGTTACTTTTATCGTTTTTTCCTTGGTGTGACCGTTCGCCCGCTCGTTCGATCGTTTTTTCGTACGTTTCTTCGTGAAATCGATCGTTCGCTGGCCCGATCGCCAGTCCACCCTCCCGTTCGATCGTGCCTTGGTCCGATCTATCTTTCGCTGGTTCGATCGTTCGCCCGCCCTCCCGTTCGATCATTCCTTCGTCCGGTCGATCGTCCGCTGGTTGGATCCTCCACTTGTGTTCCCTTTTGTTCATGCCTTCGTTCCATTGTTCGTACGATGATTCGTTCGTTGATCCAATCATTCGTGCCCCCGTTCGATCGTACCTTTGTCTGTTCGTCCTTTCGTTGTTTGTTTTGATCGTTTGATGTTGCCGTTGGCTCCTCCTTTGTTTATCTTCCCTTCTATTCCTTTGTTACGTCTTTTCTTTCGTTGGTTGTTCGTTTGATTTTTCGTTCGCCCCTCCTTCCTTTCATCTCTTGTTGTATTTCTTTGCTTTTTTTCTTTCGTTACTTTTTATCGTTTGTTCCTTGGTACGACCGTTCGCCCGCTTGTTCGATCGTTTTTTCGTACGTTTTTTCGTGGAATCGATCGTTCGCTGGCCCGATCGTTCGTCGGCCCTCCCGTTCGATCGTGCCTTGGTCCGATCGATCGTTCGCTGGTTCGATCGTTCGTCCGCCCTCCCGTTCGATCGTGCCTTCGTCCGGTCGATCGTCCGCTGATCCGATCGTTCGGTTGTGCTCCCGTTCGTTCGTGCCTTCGTTCGATCGTTCATAGGATGATTCGTCCGTTGATCTGATCATTCGTGCGCCCGTTCGATCGTACCTTTGTCCGTCCGTCCATTTGTTATTTCGCGTTGTTTGTTTAATTTGGTGGTTGTTGTTCGTTCTTTCCTCCCTTCTTTCTTTTGTCTTTCATTCTACTCCTTTGTTCCTTTTTTCATTCGTTCTTCTTCACTTTTTTTCCTTGATCTTATCTTTCGTTTTCTGTTTGTTCGATTAATGTTGTCGTTTTTTCCTCCTTTCTGTTATTCCCCTTTTTTTTCTTTCCTTACTTAATTCTCTCTTTGGTTGTTCGTTTAATTTTTCGTCCGTCCCTCCTTCCTTTCATCTTTTGTTGTATTTCTTTGTTTTTTTTTCCGTTACTTTTTATCGTTTGTTCCATGTTCTGACCGTTCGCCTGCTCGTTCGATCGTTTTTTCGTACGTTTCTTCGTCGGATCGATCGTTCGTCGGCCCTCCCGTTCGATCGTACCTTGGTCCGATCGATCGTTCGCTAGTTGGATCATTCGTCCGCCCTCCCGTTCGATCGTGCCTTCGTCCGGTCGATCGTCCGCTGATCCGATCGTTCGGTTGTGCTCCCGTTCGTTCGTGCCTTCGTTCGATTGCTCGTACAACGATTCTTTCGTTGATCCGATCGTTCGTGCGCCCGTTCGATGGAGCCTTTGTCTGTGCGTCCGTTTGTTGTTTGATTTGACCTTTTAATTTTGCCGTTGGCGGCCTCCTTTCTTTTTTCCCTTTTTATTCTAGCCTGAGAAAACAGCGGACGTTTCGCGAGGTCGCCACTTGAGCCCTCGCAAAATGACGTCTGAGTAACGATCGCAGAAACTCCATAATGATGACTTGTTACTACCGAGATCTTTGTAGTGTTTCTGATTGGTTGAAGTTTTCTTTCAACCTTCGTTTTCTTTTGTTCTTAGTTTCCTTCTTTTTTGGTTCCTACTTTGTTTCGTACGCCCATTCGATCGTACCTATGTCTGTTCGTCCATTTGTTCTTTGGTTGTTGAGTTTAATTTTGTGGTTGGTTCCTGATTTCTTCTACCTCCCTTCTATTCCTTAATTCGTTTCTTCTTTTTTTTTTCGTTGAGTGTTCGTTTAATTTTTCGTTTGTCCCTTCTTCCTTTCATCTTCCCTTGTATTCATTTTCTCTTTTCTCTTTCCTTATATTGTTGGTTCCTTGGTCTGACCTTTCATCCGCTCGTTCGATCGTTTCTTCGTACGTTTCTTCGTGGAATCGATCGTTCGCTGGCCCGATCGTTTGCCCGCCCTCCCGTTCGATCGTGCGTTGGTCCGATCGACCTTTCGCTGGTTCGATCGTTCTCCCGCCCTCCCGTTCGATCTTGCCTTCGTCTGATCGATAGTCCGCTGATCCGATCGTTCGCTTGTGCTCCCGTTCGTTCATGCCTTCGTTCGATTGTTCGTACGACTGATGATTCGTTCGTTGAACTGATCATTCGTGCGCCCGTTCGATTTTTTTCGTTGGTTGTTCGTTTCATTTTTCGTTTGTCCCTCCTTCCTTTCATCTTCCGTTGTATTCATTTGCTCTTTTTCTTTTTTTACTTTCCTTAGTCTGCTTACTTTGTACGTTTCTTCGTCCGATTGATCGTTCGCTTGTCGGATCGTTTGCCTCCAGTGCGATCGTGCTCTTCTCCGATTTATTGTTCACTGGTCCGATCGTTCCTTCGTTCGATTGTTCGTATGATGATTCGTTCGTGGATCCGATCATTCGCTCCTTCGTTCGGTCTTGCCTTTGTCTGTCCGTCCGTTCGTTCTTTGGTTTTCTCGTTTAATTTTGTAGTTTGTTCTTGCTTTCTTTTACCTTCCATTCTATTGTCATAATTACTATTATTGTTACCATCATTGTTCTCAGTATCATTACCGTCATCTTTTTGGTTGTAACTGTCATTATCGTCACCCTCATCTTTATTATTGTAATTGTACTCTGAACCTATCATTATTAATATATTATCGATATTATTATAGTTATATCATTATCCCATCGTCATCTTTATCGTTACATTTGTCGTCTGACCCTAAGATTCTTTGATATTTTCGATGTCATCATAGGTATCATTATCTCATCATTATCTCTACCATTACCATTAGGGTACTCACTATTTTGATCTTTATCTTTATCCTTATCCTATCGTTATCATATTGGTTATCAATATTGTTATATTAATCATTATCACTGTATCGCTGTCAGTATTTGTATCCTACCATTATAATTATCTTTATCGCTATCACTATCATTGGTGATCAGTATCATTATCAGTAAATGCCAATATTGTCAGTCAATGTAGTTGTCATAGCCGCTGTTTGTGTCAGTACATGTGTGTTTTTGTGGTGAGGGTGCGTTAGAGGGCATGCGTTAAGATTGCAACCGCGTACACTCATAGCACGCACGAGAATCTTTTAGCGCATATTCACACAACTACCTACATGCCAAACATTTCCACTGATTAAAAATTTACTTTTTCTCTTGCCAGTAAATGCAGTTGTTATAGCTGTTGTTTGTGTCAGTACATGTTTGGCGTGTTTGTGAGAGGGTGCGCGCCAAGACTAGAACTGCGCATACGCATAGCACACGTGTGATAACCTTTTAGCGCATACTTACACAACTACCTGCATGTTAAATAATTACACTGAATAAAAATTTACTTATCTATTGCCAGTAAATGTAGTTGTAATATTATAACTGTTGTTTATGTCAGTACATGTGTGTTTTGTGGCAAGTGTTTTGAGAGAGGACGTGGGCGAAGACTGCTACTGCGCGTACCCATGGCACACGCAAGAATCTTTTAGCGCACATTTACACAACAATCGCAATAAAAATAATTATAATGATTAAAAATTTACTTTTCTATTGTCAGTAAATGTAGTTGTTATAGCTGTCGTTTGTGTCAGTACATGTTTGTTTTTGTGGCGAGTTTGTGAGAGAAGGCGCGCGAAGACTTCAACTGCGCATATGCATAGCACGCGAGAGAATATTTTACTGCATACTTACACAACTACCTGTATGCTACATAATTACACTGATTGAGAACTAACTTTTGCTATTTTCAGTAACAATATACCATTCATGATGATATTTTGTCTTGAAAACGGTGTTATCTAGAAAGTATTGCAGGTCACTGGAATGGAGAAAAGAGACCTGAAGAATACCGACAATCGGCCTTCACACACACCTGAGAAATGAATAACAGGTATGTAACTTCGTTTTGTTAAACTTAATGGGGGTGAGATTCAAAAACGATTGCTGGAGAAAAAAGCAAGTTGATAAATAAATAACTAAATTTTAAAACGACCCCAAAAACGTCAGGTTTTTCAACTTGATATTTTAATGTTCACCGAGAACTTTAGTTAGTTCCTCTAAACAAGAAGTGAATTACAGGCAACTCATGAGTCTAACCTATACACGTATGAGTGCCAAGTATATCCAACACTAACCAAAGAGTCAAGTAACGACGCGCAACCGAGACGATTTGTCAAATATCCGGTGCGTTGAAACATGGACGGGAGTGTTTGATTAGAAAGCTTCAACATAAATTGTTGGCCGGGGGTGGGGGTGGGGTTAAGGAAAGGGGACTTAGAACTCGTGTGGTGAAGGAGATGAGAAACCATATTGCTCTAAACACTGAGGCTCTCGCTTCCCGCGCACCCAACTCCTCTCAGTCCCTCCCATGCCGATACCAGCTTTGTTCCTTTACCAAAAAGGAACATTAAAGCTCAACCAGCCTGATTGATTGTTTCCCGAGGAAATCAACATTAATACCTTTGCAAGTTGTAGGATACTAGCACCCACACATCGAAAGACCAACAGATTGATTGACTGACAGAATGACACTGATTGACTGATTGATTGATTGATTGATTGATTGATTGATTGATTGATTGATAATGAATTAATTGCAGATCCCACTGATGCTTACCAAGCCAGAGCAAGAACGACTGATGTCGAAAAAGAAATTAATGACGGGTATGACGCGAGAGATCCATTCCGCACAAAGGTAAAGCCCCAAGTTATGGCAAGAATGAAATTACGTGCAAGTGAAAACGGCAGAGGAAAGAGGTCAAACACCAGATTTATTTGTTCTCAATGATGTTCTATTTCTTAGTGACAATACAAAGAAATTAGTTCAGTGGTTAGATCTTTCTTGTCCCACGTCTCCTGGGAGCCAAGTGGTTGGAGCATCCGACCGGTGTGCGAAAGGTCATGGGTCAGCGTCTAGAATTTTTCTTATTGGTACTGAATAAAGAGCAGATTTTAATAGAAAACGTGTTAACAGTCTTGTGTTTAATGCATTTATCTTTGACTAAGAAATTGTTAACGTAATTTTGTCCACAGTTATCACACGAATGCAGACTGATCCGAACAAACGCCTGACAAAAAGGAAAACTAGAGCGAGATACAAATCACAGGTACGTCTTAGTTTTAGATTGTCAAAGTAAAAAAAGGAAGGTTGAACAAATGGTTACACAAGTGGTTAGATCTTTCTTGTTCCAAGTCTCCCGGGAGCCATCTACAATTTTTTTTATTGGTCCTGAATGAAGAGGAAATTCTAATGGTATATGAAAACTTATTAACAGTCTTGTGTTTGATGCATTTATCTTAGACTAAGAATCTGTTGATGTAATTTTGTCCACAGTTATCAAACGAATGTAGACTGATCCTAACAAACGCCTGACAAAAAGGAAAACTAGAGCGAGGTACAAAACACAGGTACGTCATAAGAAGCAAGATTATATTAGCTTTTTTTTAAAATATAGTTTGAAATACGGCCAGTCCTAGTCTGAGTTTAAAGTCAATATGTCTTTTTATTTGAAGCGTTTTCTATACCTGAATAGCTGTTATTACAGTTATCAGCGGTTTTCACATACAAACGAGAGATAATGTTGTAAATGTAAATGTTTCTTAAATTTGATTAATTTTGATTGTATAGTCATTAGTAATTTAGTAATTTAAGTAATTGTTCCTGAAAAGCCCCATTGGGGAGGTAACAATAAAGTATGTATGTATGTGTATGTATGTATGTATGTAAACGAGGCTAGTAGGTCATTCTGCTTTGTATCGCATGGTATTGACGCACTAGCCTCGTTTGCGTGCCTTTTTAAACAAAAGGAAATTGGACTCCAGGCTCAACTGTAATAACAGCTATTCAAATACACTTTTTTTTTCTCGCTTCAAGTTCTGATTGCTTCATTGTCATTCTATGTGTTGTGATTGGCCTCACGCGGTTATTAAAGTACCGTATTTTCTCTATTAAACGCCGGGCGTTTATTTAAAACTCGTCCTCGTACACCCGGCGTTTATTTATTCGGAGCCCGGCGTTTATTTATTAACTGCATTTTTCAGCCATCAATTTATTATCATCAGTGACAGAAGGTTTATTGAATTAAGAACCACATTTCTACAAAAACGTTAAAAAAAATTGTGAAACAATATCACCAACTTTGTGTTATCTCAGCCGTGAATCTGGTAAGTCATTTATCAAAAAAACACCACTTATCAAAAAACATCAAAAGGGGTGGCAGTGTAACGGTAACTGCTCGACAGCAAACGTTCTGTGCAAGGAATTTAGAACAAGGTGGTGGCGAGGTTCCTGGTCCATCAGTTCTGAGAAAGGCAAAATTATGGAACGATTCAAGGAACTGCTGGAAAAACGCTAGAGAGACCCTCGAGATGATCCTCGCTTGATGGACACCAAGCCCGAAGAAAAGTTACCATGATTTAAAAGAGATTGACGCGATACCTAATGCATCGTTTGTTACGTCTGTTTTAGTTATTAGAAGTACAATTGCAAATGGTAGTTTAGGTTTGAATATCAGTGTATAAATTCAAATAAAATGGTAGAAAGAGAACTAGTATGCGGTTACGACACATAATCATGATTTAAAATACCTATCTCGAATAAACGCCGGGACCTCAAATAAACGCGGGGGGGGGGGGGGGGCGTTTATCTTAAATTCGGCTCTAAAGACTCGGCGTTTATTCGGGGTCCGGCGTTTGATCGAGAAAATACGGCATAATGGGCCTTAAACAGTGAGGGAGCGCCAACTGTCAGGGGAAAACAGCTTTTCTCTTTTGCGCCCACAGTACACACAACGATTTGTTGTGACAGCAGTGCCTCTGTTTCTGGGTGAACTTAGCCAGTCATGGTATTAATGCTTCATAGAGACCACAAGTTCAATCTCAAGGTTCCTGTAATAATGATGATGATGCCTTGGCAATTTCTCAACAAGACAAGAAGTGACTCAAAGGTACGTGGTGAATGAACCACCTGGCTGGAGTAGAGTTAATAGGCCTTACTAGACCTTATATATTATAGCTCTTACAGCTGATAAGAAATCAGAAAGAAAGCATGTTGGTCACAATTGAGAAATCGGATTATCTTTAAAATTCTCAACCCGTGTTACACCTTTTTGACGAGGCCACATGAACATTTTCTGATATGATAGAAAAGATGTATCGATCGTGGATTTCTGTCTTTCTTCAGTCTTTCCGGCGCCCTTTCCTAAGCAGTACTCCGGTAAATAATACACAGTTATTGATGTCCTCTAGGTTGTTTTCTTTGAGGGGAGAGAGGAGGGGACACTTCAGTCAACAAACTCCATAAAGAAAAGATGGTGTTTCCTTCAAAGAATTAAGCGACTCTTGCGTTAGAAGGTATGTGAATCTCGACTTTATGCAGATATAGGTAGATCGAGTTCGTTTGGCCGTGTTCCTTATAAGTTAATGCTTTATTATGACCTATCTGAATTTCAGTATATGTTTGCTTTTGTCCAAAATAATTCCCACATATTTGAATGCTAAAAGAACTCCTCTTTCTATAATATATACTGAATGATATTGTGTTATTCATTATATTATAGGAGGGTTGCAGGAAACAGAATTCGCAGTATAATGCCATTAATCTCCAACGTCTAAAATGGAACGACTTTACAATATCATGACAGTATGGACACGATAATGAAAATCTACGGAAATCTTAGTTCGTTATCTTAGGTCATTATGAAGCACTTTTTAATGGCTTTTGTAATACTATGTAATCAAATGCTGTATGTTATTCAGTTCATGATATTAATTGTAGGAGATACTTAAGGTATTAGATCCCGGAGCGCGGCCAGTCTCTAATTCCCCTTTACCTTTTTAGCATAAGCCTAAAATTGCGGGAGCTGATCATTTCGGTATATAAATGTCGACCGTGACTCGAAATTATTTAGTTTCATAAGAACAATCTGCATAATTTGGAGAGAGTTTTGAAATTGGTCTCTGAACATTAAACGATAAACATTAGCTTTGTGTTAAGATGGCTTGATTGCTCGGAAGTAATAAAATTATTATTGCAAATGAATTGGTAAGTAAATAAATGAATAATATATTTTTCATTCACAAGAGTCCACAGTTTTTGGTTGACAACTGCATGAACTAAATAGCGTTATGATTCAACAATGTATGTGTAATAGCTAAAACTGATTAATTATTAGGAAGAGACATATATATATATATATATATATATATATATATATATATATATATATATATATAGGAGAGATATAAGATAGTGTGCGTGTTAGTAACCGAGTAATAACGCAATTGATAGGGGACAAAAATGTTTATATACGATATAAGAGAGTGCGCGTGGTATTAATCAACTGATATTTGAATTAAGAAAGGATAATAATGTTTATACAAGATACAAAAGAGTGCGCGTGTTAGTAAACAAGTGATAAAGAAATAAAGAAGGGATGATGATAACATTTATATAAGAGGTAAGAGAGTGCGCGTGTTAGTAAACAAGTGATAAGTGAATTAAGAAGGGATGATAACGTTTCTATAAGATGTAAGAGGGTGCATGTGTTAATAAAAAAGTAATAACGCAATTGAGAAGCGAAGATAATGTTTATATAAGATGTAAGAGAGTGCGCATGTTAGTAAACTAGTGATAACGCAATTAGGAAAGGACGATAACGTTTATATAACATATAAGAGAGTGTGCGTGTTAGTAAACAAGTGATAAATGAATTACGAAGGGATGGTCATGCTTATATAAGATTAAGAGAGTGCGCGTATTAGTAGAAAAGTGATAACACGTTAAGAAGGGACGATAATGGAAAGACAATGTTTATGTACACTATAAGAGAGTGCTCGTGTTACTAAACAAGTGATAAATGAATTACGAAGGGAAGATAAAGTTTATATAAGATATGAGAGAGTATGCGTGTTAGTAAAAAAGTGATAACGCAATTAAGAAGGAGTGATAATGTTTACATACAATATGAGTGATAGTTATAACGCTATTAGAAAAGGATGATAATGTTTGTATTAGATATAAGAGAGTGCGTGTGTTAATAAACAAGTGATAAGTGGATTAAGAAGGAAAGATAATGTTTCTATAAGATATAAGAGAGTGCGCGTGTTAATAAACAAGTGATAAGTGAATTAAGAAGGAAAGATAATGTTTCTATAAGATATAAGAGAGTGCGCGTGTTAATAAACAAGTGATAAGTGAATTAAGAAAGAAAAGATAATGTTTCTATAAGATATAAGAGAGTGCGTGTGTTAATAAACAAGTGATAAGTGAATTAAGAAGGAAAGATAATGTTTCTAGAAGATATAAGAGAGTGCGCGTGTTAATAAACAAGTGATAAGTGAATTAAGAAGGAAAGATAATGTTTCTATAAGATATAAGAGAGTGCGCGTGTTAGTAAACAAGTCGTAACGCAATTAAAAAGGGATAATAATGTTACAGACAATATAAGAGAGTTCTCACGTTAGTAAACAAGTATTAAATGAATTAAGAAGGGATGATAATGTGTACATAAGATATAAGAGAGTGCGTGTGCTAGTAAAAAAGTAATAACGCAATTAAGAAGAGATGATAATAGGAAGATAATGTTCATATACGATATAAAAGAAAGCTCTTGTTAGTAAAAAAGTGATAACGCAATTAAGAAGGAATGATAATGGGAAGATAATGTTTCTGTACGATATAAAAGAGTGCTCGTGTTACTAAACAAGCGATAAATGATTTAAGAAGGGATGATAATGATAAAGCAATTAGGAAGGGTTGATTATATTTATGTAATATATAAAACAGTGCGTGTGTTAGTAAACAAGTGAGAACGCAATTAGGAAAGGATGATAATGTTTATATAAGATGTAAGACAGTGTGTGTGTTAGTTAACAAGATATAAAAGAGTGTGCGTGTTAGTAAACAAGTGATAAGTGGATTAAGAAGGGATGATAATGTTTCTATGAGATATAAGAGAGTGCGCGTGTTGGTAAAAAAGTAATAACGCAATTGAAAAGGGATGATAATGTTTATATAAGATATAAGATAGTGCGCGTGTTAGTAAACAAGTGATAACGATAAGTTTACGTATGATATAAAAGAGTGCGCGTGTTAAAAAAACAAGTGATAAAGCAATTAGGAAGGGTTGATTATATTTATGTAATATATAAAACAGTGCGTGTGTTAGTAAACAAGTGATAACGCAATTAGGAAAGGATGATGATGTTTATATAAGATGTAAGACAGTGTGTGTGTTAGTTAACAAGATATAAAAGAGTGTGCGTGTTATTAAACAAGTGATAAGTGGATTAAGAAGGGATGATAATGTTTCTATGAGATATAAGAGAGTACGCGTGTTGGTAAAAAAGTGATAATGCAATTAAGAAGAGATGATAATAGGAAGATAATGTTCATATACGATATAAAAGAAAGCTCTTGTTAGTAAAAAAGTGATAACGCAATTAAGAAGGAATGATAATGGGAAGATAATGTTTCTGTACGATATAAAAGAGTGCTCGTGTTACTAAACAAGCGATAAATGATTTAAGAAGGGATGATAATGTTTATATAAGTTATGAGAGAATGTGCGTCTTAGTAAAAATGTTTTTGTTTATGTGCGATATAAAAGAGTGCTAGGGTTAGTAAACAAGTGACAAATAAATTGATAGGGAATGGTTATTTTTATAGAAGAGAAAAGAGAGTGCGCGTGTTAGTAAACAACTGATTAGTTAATAAGAGATTAGAATATTTATGTTCCATGTAAAAGTGTGTGTTTCTAAACTACTGTTAAATTAATTAAGAAGAAATGATAATGCTTATGTACGATTTAAGAGGGTGTAAGTCTTAGGAAACAACTGATAAATAGACCAAAAAAATGAGAAAATGTTTGTGTGATTCAAGTGTAGTGCGTAATAATTAAACGAAGTATAAATGAAGTAAAACATGGTTCAAGTTCGTGCGGTCTAAGTGACATAAATTGGCAATAATTATTTTGTAGAGCTTCTTAATGAACAAATGAATAACCATGAGTAAGGAATATTAGGATGTTAATAATAATAATAATAATAATAATAATAATAATAATAATAAAATAGTTCATGGGCTTGTGAAAGGTATAAATAAGTAATAACTGCAAGGAAAATAAGAGACAAATATCTGATAATACGGAAAGAAACTGAATGTGAATAAAGGGTAGGGAAAAAAAGAAATTTGAAATGGTATAATGGTAAATAAATGTTAGTTTAAATTACGACCCTTTGTCTAAGACCAGAATCAAAGTTCTCTCTTCTACTTTTCATATATCAGTGGCGATTTTTACTCGCACTATCTGTCTGCAGCTTCGATTTCCGCTTCACATATCGTTAAGAGAAGTTAGAAAATGATCTGGCGCTGCTGGGAATTAGGAGTTAGGAATTAGGCCTTCTCGCTCTTAAGTCACCCGGAAAATTTATCCTTCGCTCTAGCCTCGCTTGTCCACCATTTCTTACAACCTTCGCTCGAAAGTGAGGCTTGAAGGGAAGGGTGAAACTAGCTAGTTTGAGGTAAATTCTAATAAGGATATTAGTTATCAAGTTTTTCACTCTTTCACTCACGGCTCAAGTCAAGCACAGAATTGTACAGTATCGTTCTACCAGATTCCGTTGATAAAATCCTCCTAACATGAGAACATGCAGTTCTAAGAAAACTCTTCGTCAGTACACTCTGGTAGTACTGTTTGCTTTACAATATTTTTCAAAACTCGAAATTTAGAGACTTGGGGTTGAAAGGGAGTGACGATGTATCAGCCGCATCGAGAGCTGCTGTTTACAATATACATTCAAGCAACACTAGCTAAACTTGCACTCGTGTGTGACAACATTTTAGGCCCAGCCCGGGAGGTCTTTAACTGAGGGGTTCAGCTGGCCCGGAGTTTTCCTCCCAAGAGCGAGTGGACCGTGACGGGGAGTTTTTTCACCCAGCTCTTGTTCCACAACCGCTTGAGTTATTTGTGAAGTGAACTTTGGCCTACAGCGTCATTTTTTGAGCTTTTGTAACAGAATTATGATATTTGTATATAAGCTATGGATGAAAATGTCATGAAAACGGCAATAAACGAGCAAACACACTACTTGAGTTGTACTCTCGCGTCTGTTGTTGTGTATATATTTAGGAAACCAAACATGCAAATTAAACCTTTGAAAAACTGTCAGAAATAATCGTGGGAATAGAAGGGACTATAAGATTCTTAGTCTCTTAGGTTTTACCCCAGAACACAGTCTTTAACGTTCCCTGGTGGTTTTCCAGGGTGGAGGGGAGGGGAGCGGGTACTTAATAAAGTTTTGTACGTGGAGGCTCCACCCAAGGTTCAAGCTTTCCCCTTTGATATACTAATTTTGATCGAAGTGATATCATTTCATATACGTAGAACAAACCTCTTACACCCCAAAAATTAGCTAAAAACAGCAGATAATCGTGTACGTTTACCGGTAGTTGCTCGAATGCTTGAATCTTTCGAAACCTTTTAGCACTCAGATTTCGTTAGTACTTGTTTTAGTTTAAGGTGTATTCTGGCAACCTTTTCTTATACTAAAACAACAGTTTACTAGAAGAGCAAAAAGGGACCCGTTTCGGGCGGTGCCTCCCATTTTCGCCGACTGTAGGGAGTACCGTTCCCCCCCCCCCCCTACCCACGGGGCTGGTTTAATGGTACTCTTTGGCCTCAAGCCCTCTCGCTTACCAGGTTTTGGGACAATTCATGGATGTTAAGTATCAATCCTAAAAACACTAAAGTTATGATATTCCAAAAACGCGCAAAAAGATGTACTGAGTATAGTTTCATGTTGACAATGAAAACATTGAAGTTGTTCAGAATTACACCTACTTAAACAGGAAACGTTTCATTGGCGCTTGACAAATTGAAAGAGAAGGCTCTCCACGCTCTTTTCAGCCTCAGAAAACACACACATATCAGCAATCTGTCCCCATTCCTTGCAAATAAACTTTTTGACGCTATGATCTCTCCAATTTTAACTTACAACAGTGAAATCTGGGGAGTATATACCAAACCTGATTTCAAGTCTTGGGACAGTTCACAGATTGAAGAAGCTCATCTCCAGTACTGTAAACGTTACTTAGAAGTAAGCAGTAAGGCATCGAATGTAGCTTGTAGAGCTGAGCTTGGAAAGTTTCCTCTTACAGTAGCTATTAATAAAAAAATAATTAATTACGCCTTATATCTCCACGATAAGGAAAATGACTCTATTGTTAAATCTTTTTAATGTCATCTGATCTTCATAACACCAGCAAAAATAGTTTTTACTCTAACGTTATGAGGATGTCTGAATATTATAATTTGCCTGATTTTGACCCTACTTTCTTAACTGATGCTAAGATTAAACACTATGTAAGTCTTACGCAACAAAAGTATATTTCACACTGGCAACATACTATTCGAAACTCTAAAAAGTTAGAATTCTATAACACTTTTAAGGAGGAATATACGCCTTCCTGCTATTTGGATCTTACAAGAAAACTAAATAACAGGAAAGAATTAGTGAAACTTAGAATAGGTAATCATAAATCATTGATCGAAACTGGCAGATATGATCAAATCCCAAGGGATAATAGACTCTGCCCTACGTGTAAATCAAACCAAATTGAAGATGAAATTCATTTACTTTTCTATTGTACTAAATACTGTAGTTTTAGAGATGAATTTTACAAAAAAACAGAGAACCAAATACCAAACATAACACAATTACCTCCTATGCAAGCCACCAAAATGAATTCTGATAATTATTATTTAAATACTCAACTGATGAAGTTCATTTTGAGATGCTTGTCTTTACGAAATAATCTTCTATCGAATGAAAGTAATGTAACGCATACATAATTGCTTTTTTTCCTATTACATGATTATGATTGTTCTAAGTTTCGCTTTAGTTAAGTTTTACGCTTTTGCAATACTGTATGTACTTATAGTCATGCAAATAAAGCTTGTTGTTGTTGTTGTTGTTATAAACATCCGTGTCTTTGTGTTAAATTCATAATGTAGTAGAGAGCTGTGCAGAAATATTTTCGGTAAATGTTACTCGAGTTACCCCAGATCATGAAATATGAAGACTCTTACGAGCGAAAAGGAGATAAAATAAATGGCGTAACAGAGTTAAACGACATCAATACCAACTCCTGAGCAGGTCTAACTTGTACGGTTACATGTGGCCTAGACGCAGTTAAGATGAACGTCGTTCAAATAATTTGAATCCTATACTAAACCTCTGTTTAGAGTAGGACTTCCCTGATTAATCCCGTTGTAAGCTTCGTTTAGCTAATCGGCCTTTGGAGTTGAAGATACAAGATTGAGCGTAAGTATAACATTCGGATCGCAAACCAGTGACGTCCGTGAAGCTCCTTCCTGTTGCTAGTCATTGATTAAAGAAGGAGTCGTCACAAGAAAAGTGATTGGGCGAGATTGGTGTCTATTTCCAGACTAACCCCCTTCTCAATGAACCCTCCCTCCCTTTCCCTTTCCCCGAGGAAAAAAATAAATTGGTGATGGGCAGGTTAAGTTCCAGACGTGACCCCGGGAAAAACTCAAAAGCTTTGCACAGGGAGACTCCGCTTCGAGGTTCAGACCCCTAACCCGTTAATATGCCGCCAAATTTTATAGAACTGAATAATTGGCTTCTTTATGCCTAAAAGACAAACGAAAAACAATAGCTCATTGCGCGGGAGCTTTTTAATAAACAACTGAAAGGTTCCCAAGCTCTCGTACTCTTTGCAACTTTTAAAAGGATCAGTGTGAGGCCTTCACGCGAGGTAGAAGAGAAGAAAAAAGGGACTGTAGACTAAGCCAGGTGCGTTAACGTTTCCGTGCGTATGGCAGTGCTACTGACATCGCTTCTCGCGTGTTTTGCTCGTGCACAGGCGGGTGTTTACTCATCGCTTCGAGTGAATCCGAGTTAAAAGTACGAAGAAAAACCATCTTTATGTAGACATGGAGCTTGTGTGACCACTCAAACACCATATCTGTTTGTTGTCATCAGCAACCAACAAGAAGATCTATTGAAAATGAAATAACAACGAACTAAGGGCCGCGTAATGTGGGAAGCAAGACAACACTAAGGGCCATTTTGACTATGTCGCATTCCACTACGATAAGACTGCCCACACATGGTTCGTCTCACTTTACTCCTTGAAAATCTTCACGTTTCAGTAAGCTGTGATAATTGCAACTAAGTTTGGCATGGACTTGCGCGTACTTGTGATGGCTTGCGATGCTTTGCGCAAGTTTTTCATCGTTTGGACTCCCAACACGAGCAGACCAAAGTTGGTCTCAGTATTGTTTTCCTTCTGGCGCAAGGGCGCCCTGTATTGAATGGCCTTTTTGCGACTTGCTTTTAAGTTGTATTTCCAAACTTGGCGTAAATGGCGACTTCGTTTTAAAGCAGTTTGCGCGCATTACAGACCGATATTTGTCTCTGGGCTCTGCTCCCAGATTGTTCTCGACCTGATCTCTTGCAATCGCTGTTCGAAAAAACGTTTTTGAGGATCAAGACGAAAGAAAACAATCCAGTCAAATGTCTTTGTTGTTGCGTTCAAAGGATAGATCGCCAGAGTATCACACTCCTTTCTGTACCCGAAGGAAGTGCAGCTAAAGTCATGATCTAGTGAAGGCGTTATGCGGTCTTCTGCTGTCGTCACGAACGTATTTCTGGTGATTTTCCGATAGCGGTCAAGAAGCTGATTCAGTTCCACACAAAGTTTGGTTGCAGCAGGAGTTCATGGACTCCTGGTTGCAGTCGAGATAGCAGTGTCCTAGCACATTTAAAAGAGTTGAGATGCCCTCTGCTTTTCTTAGCTTGCGTTTTTGGGGAGGCTAGTTTTGTGGGAGGTCTTCTAGAGAACAACTTCAATCCGTGTATATGAAGTTAAGATATAAAACCACTGCAAAAACCGTGTACGTCAATCTTGCTCAACGTCGGATCAGAAAGATCGTGATCAGTCGAAATTGATAAAATTATAAATGGTTGTCAAAATGACTACTGCAGAGACTGATCAATGTTACGAACAGACACTGCGAAAGCTGCTTGCACGCTGCAGCTGGGTCAGGGTTTCAGACCCTCAGCGGCACCCTTACACCCAAACATGGGTCAAGTGCCCCACCCCCCCGGGTCGGGCTTAAAATTTACCCATGTAGGTGCCCAGTCCATAACTGCTTATGGAGATCCGTCGGCCCGTTTCTCGAAACTCCCGATAAATTACCAGGCCCGACTGAAGTATATTTTCTAGTCCGTTAATTACTAATTGGTTTTAATTATTAATGCGTTCTTGTCACTGTGTTCTATATAATTATAAAGATTTTAAAATTTAGGTTCTAAATTCCTCCGTCGAGAAATTTCGTGGACATAAAATACCTTGCGGGCAATTTCGAGAAACAGGCCCCAGGCTTTTTGTTTGTGCCATTTGTGACGTCATGGCTTTTAATGACAAAAGGTGTGTTTTTGTCAATCACCTGATGCAGTAGGATGAGATCCTAAAAAATTTTCCTTAAAATGAGGAACAATTTTTTTAAAAGCACCAAAAACCAGGATGGTTTCCCTATAAAGGAAAATGTGGCCTTCCCGCGGACTACCGCCAGGAACGTACCCTGTTATGCATTATGGCTCCTGTCACAATTAATTCTCATTACTTTTAGTTGATTGCGGATAGAATGTGCACCTGTTACGGTCTGACATGCTAAAAACGAGGATCACCTGAACATGTATTAGTACATACAAAAAATTGCGAAGTTGAGTTTATACTTGTCGTGAAGAATACGAGTCTACGGTGTGACCACGCCCAAAGTTGTACCCAAAATTTCCCGCCAAAACTAGCGCTCGTTCTTAGTCTCCAAAGTAAAGCTCGGCCAGGAAAGCAAGATGGCGGATCATCAAACTCCGGAGGGAACTTCAAGCAGTACAGGGACGTCTTCTAGCTCTCAAAGTCAGAGCATTCCATCATCAGCGAGCATGGAATCTGGAAGCACAGCTCCCACACTGCCCACACAGGATGTTGTGGACGGCATGTCGGACGAAGAGGAGTTTAAAGTTTCAAGTTGGGGAAGGTTGTTTCCCTTGAGTAATGGCTTCGAAAAAGTCGGTGAGTTATTCGGACCGTAAAGACAAAGGGTGTATTTTTGTACCGCTGCGTATTTGTTTAAGCAATACAGTTCGTATTATGGGGGTTTCACCGACAAAGAATGCGAGAAAAAGTTGCAAATCCGAGCTGAGACCGCGTGAGTTTTAGCGTGCTGTTTTGAGTGCATGTTCAATCTCCATTTCTTAAATTAAGCTTTAAATTTGTTGATGTTATCGTTGTTTTTTTTTGGTCGGTGAATTTGTCGAAATTTTGATTGCATTTTTTATTTAGAGTTGAGGCATATAAGTTTACTCAAATTGAATTATTAAAGAAGCAAGGCCAAATGCAAGCAATGTTTATGGATATGCATGCATGCATCATATAAGCTTATATTGAGCTGTTTTTCAAGATGGCATAGAAGTCACTCCTTTGTGGCTTGCACCTGCATTTGCACTTGCTTTCAAAATGCAAATGCATACTTAAGCAAAGTGCTCAGAAAAAGGTATTTTTGCTTTTTCTTGTTCTTGCATGTGCAGTTTTGATGTTTACACTCACTGCTGCTTGTGCATGCATTCAGATTTGTACTAGGGTTGCACATGTAATCCTGATGGCTTTCGTTACTTTTAGTGTTTTCACGCTATATAGCGAAAAACTGTCTTTATGCAAACACAAAAATGACGAGTGACAAATTTGATGACGCGAGTTTGTTAGCGAGAAAAACAAAATGACAACAGTTAAACCCTACAGTGTATTGCCCAGTTTTCGTATACTTTAGTTTGTAATCGCTACATCTTTTCGTCTGTGAGACAGAAATTTCTGAAATTTCTTTTACAGATACCCCATTTACTTACCTTCAATATATAAAACGATTGGCCGCTTGATCGACGTATGTTCAAAATTATGCCATTTTCCCCAAAACTCCTAAGTTGCCCAGTCTTTGTACACCTGGCCCAGTTTTCGTACATCGACAAAACAACATTTCTCCACGAAAACGCTCGATGCAAACTGATGTGTCAGCCACCCTGCTGAGTGCTTATCGTGTTTTCTCTTCGATTTGTGAATAAATATCGTCTTTAGTTAGCGACCAATCATTGGGTTTATAAAGCAATGGTTATTTGGGGGGTGGATGTTTAATCGATCCTGCAGTGTTGATTTTTTTGTCTCTCACTTCTGGGCGGCTTTTCTTACGCTCAATCCACTGTCTTGTACGTCATTTACTTCCTTGGTAAAGGTAGTTGACAGGTTACTATTCTGCATATTACAACTGTTAAGAAAAGGCCTGTCTAAGAGTCGACGTTTTCCTTCCATTTTCGCTTACGCCTTTAGAATAGCAAATGCTTTACTTCCGTTTCCGCTTACGCTTGCTTTTCTTATCTACTTTTGTAAATGTTTATTAGAATCGCAACGGGGTGAAAAAAATGGGTAAAACCGGTAAACTAATGATATTTCAAGGTGTATGTCAACATTCTATGCATAGACATCTACCTTAGTTAATTATTTAATGATTTAGATTGTTTGCGTGGGATGAAGTTTATTAAATATTCGTGAACTTTGCATGACCTGGATGTAAAGCGTCGCTCTTATACCACAACAAACACATGTAGTGTATCGTACTTTGCAAGGATTGTTGTGTAATCTTTGCTGCACTTGCGACTTGTTATTTTTTGAACAGTAAAGTTTAAAATTCAGTTCTTTAACTTATTTAAAAATAGGTTTTGAGAACCGCGCAGCTAAGTGTATGAAAACTGGCACAGTAGGTCGAAATGTATGCGAAGGTTCTCACCGCTAAAATTCAGGAGCAGTTAAATTTAAGCTGGCGTTGAAAGTTTTTCCATTCACTTTCATCTTTTATCTATCATCTGTCCAAAAATTATGAAGTTCCTTGCAAAATTACCAACAAAACGGGCTGTTTGTTCATCTACAATACCTTTACTGTGCAGTGAAAAGTGCAAATACTAGCCGCTAAACTTTTACTCACCTCGAAAGAAATTGTCCGCACTGACCTGCTTCTTCGTCAAAAAGCCCGGCAAAACCGGCAATTTATAGGTGAAATGTTTCTTTTACTTTTGGAATTCTTTGGTTGACGAAGATTTAAATGACTGGCGAAAATAATCAAATAAAGTTCTTTTTGTACGAAAACTGGGCAACATACTGTACAGTATTTAGGGTTAAGCACTGATCGATAGTGATTAGGCCTAAGAACTCATCTAGTACACAATTTAGGGTTAAGCACTGATTCTATGACGGTTAGCTTTTAGTTATTGTTGTGGGTGGGCTTTTAGTTATTGTTATTGTTAAGTTTTGTCAATTTGCTAAACTTTGTACAGTGAAATGAAGTTGTCATTTTTGCGAGTGAATTAAATTCATCATTTTTGCGTGTCCACTTAGACAGGTTTTCACCATATAGCGCATAACCACTAAAAGTAACGAAAGCCATCCTGACTTAATGAAGAGGTTTATTGTACACTGGAAAGACCAGATGTTTGGCATCCTTGAAAGCTTGTGTACCTAGCGACTTGGTGTACTGAAGAGTCTGTGGACCTAGGGGGGTACTTAGGAAAGTTGGTGACAGAAGGTTTGAAGGTTTTTTTTGATTTGAAATTAGTGATTTGGGCCTTTTAGGTTAGAAATTTTCTGGCGGACTTATTATAGCTAGAAAGCTTTTAGTAGGACTTTTTTAGGGTTGTAAAAAGCAAAATGTACCTTAGGGTTCTAATTTTATGTCAAACAATAATTGTTTGACATAAAATTAAGAACCCTGAGGTACACAGGTTTTTTTATGCACATAAAAAAAACCTTTCTTTGTTTAGTTTGAAAATAAAACTGACACAATAATTGTTTCAGACCCTCTTGATTTTTTTATGTGGATAAAACATACTTATTTAGGTTACATTTTGGGCTGCTGGCTTGTTTTAGGTCCAGCTTTAGCCTAATGGGACTTTTTTTGGGTGTAAAAATTTGGCTTCATTTGTACTTTCCCATCACTAATATACCTGAGTACCCCGCACCCCCCGCCCTCCACTAGGCGCATCAAAACCTCCTTAAATTTTGTCCAAGTTGAATTTAAAACCTGTGAAAGACCTCGAAGCACTTTTTTTCCCTTCAGCGTCTGCTTAAATGAGCAGCAACTTTGTTTTTCTGACTAGCCCATGGCAGGCCATTATTTTACTATATTCTGTAAAATCATCTTTGACCTTGTCGTGTTGTATAATGTAACATGTGTTTTCCAATTTTTGAATGGAGCTTGTTTTGATCTCCAAAGCAACATCCTCTAACATGTCCATGCAACATTTTCTTCTTTCTTATTTCATTACAGTAATTATTTTTTCCCTTGTATTCTTCCTTCTATTCATCTTACCGGTAGCTTGTATTTCTGTCTTGTGGTGAACCTCATTTTATTATATAGACAAGGGTGTTTCAGTGGAAAAAAGACCACTCGTTAAGTTCGTATGAAACTACATCTGGGACTCGAGTGGTGTATTTTCCACATCCTCACTAGTGAGGATATCGATGACGTCATTTCCTGCTCTTACACTGTTGTTTGTGCAAAAATACTCTTGTCCATATATTTATAAAAGAAAATTACACGGTGGCTTGAAGATATGAATTTTATTTTCTTGTGGAAAAAACAATATTTTACTCACTCGCTGCCCTCGTTCGTAAAATATTGTTTTTATCACTTGAAAATAAAATTCATATCTTCGCACCGCCATGTGATATCCCCTATTTATTATACGGCTAGAGCTTGTAAATATATAACGTGCGCTGTGATTGGCTGACATTCGGGGCCAAATTTTCCCGTAATGCCCATGGGCATTGTTAGGGATGTTAATGTCTGGCTGGTAAAGCAGGAATATGGAAAATGTGAATGTACATTTGATTCAAACAGTTGGAATGATTTGAAGCTAAATGAAAAGAGACAGTTTCTTTGAAAGTCAGTTTACTTTTTCTTGTGCGATATAAATTTTTTGTGTGAAATAAAACTGCTGAGTTTTGAACGCTTTCCAGTAAACTGTTTCATTCATCCCAATCTGCCAAGGCTCACTTTTCACGTAATAAAGTGTTAGGTACAGCCATATAATAAACTTCGTATTAACTCTCATTAGCTCGGGACCGTGCTGGGAGAATATTGCCCTTGGTCTTTCTTGTATGCACCTAGCATCGTTCGGTCCGCACCAGAAAGATCTCGGGCAATATTCTCCCAGTACGCCCCTCACGCTTGGTTAATAAGAAGTAAATAAATAAATATGAATAAGTAATACTTCTGAGTAATACCCTGTTAAATTACTCTGTAGATCTGGAAAAAGATGTGAATATGTTTGGTCGTGGCACAATCAATGATTTCTGCTTTGAGCCAGAAGCCTTCAGAAAGAATCCTAATTACCAAGCAATCAGTACAAAGCATTTCAAACTGTACAGAGTAAGTAAAATATATAAAACAGCCAAACCTCTGCATCCACCCTTGGAGAATGAGCAAGTGGCTAGTTAATAGGTTAACTGATTTGGGAATAGGCACGGTGGAAACTTTAATTGATTTTAATATAATTAAGTCACCTTAACCCTTATTTCCTTTGGGAGCACTGATTGTACATGTAGTTTCCTAAAAAAAAAAAACATTTCATATTTTGCTGATCCCTGGTTAAAACTCTGCCCAGGATCCTAATAAGATCCTAATAGGATCCTAACAGGATCCTGTAGGATCTTACAGGTAACCAGGATCCTGATAAGATCCTATATAAGATCCTGTAGGATCCTATAGGATCCTATAGGATCTTGTTTAGGATCCTATAGGATCCTGTAGGATCCTGTTTAAGATCCTACAGGATCCTAAGCAAGATCCTATAGGATCCTACAGGATCCTAAACAAGATCCTACAGGATCCTAAACAGGATCCTAGACAATCTTAAGCAGGATCGTGAAAGACTTTACAGGATCCTGAGTAGGATCCTAATCAACATGGTGCCATTTAGGATCCTGGGTAGGATCCTGTGTGAGCTTACAGGATCCTGCAGGATCCTGTAGGATCCTAGAAAATCCTGTAGGATCCTGTATAGGATTTCTACCAGGGGTGTCCTTTTCTGTGGGCTAGCTCAAATGTATCTTTCAAAAGTGACATCAGTGCCCATAAGTTCCTTGTGGTGACTGCAATAAATTTACATATGACCAGGGACCACGGAACATTTTAAAGTGGGGGGCTAAATAGATCGCTTAAGTGTGAGGGAGGGAAGGGGATTCTGTATGGGGTTTCTACCATGGTTTCTGTTTAATTAGTAAGCTTGACACCACGACAGTCTCTGAACAAGCATTCTTTCTTGTTTATTTTAGGAATGGAGTTCAGACGGAACGTTTAATGTATTTATTACTGACCTTAGGTAGGTCATGCCTGCTTAAAACTAAAATGAGATGCCTTAATCTCTACACAGCATCAAAGAGGTGAAAATTTATTTACATTCTAACAATACCTGATCGAGGTTGTCCAAATCTCAGCTTTATGTTTCCCTGTTTCTTGCAGTTCCAATGGAACATTTGTTAATGGCGAAAAAATTGGTAAGCCATTTTCTCATTTCAATATTTTAATCCTTTTTAGTTAAGATCAAAATACATATAATAACTGTTCTCCTTATTTAACTCTGGGGTGGATCTAGCGGGGACTGGAGAGTTAAATCAATTTAAACCTACTGAACCAAACCCATAGCCTGAGAAAACAGCCGACATTTTGCAAGGTCGCCACTTGAGCCCTCGCAAAACGACATCTGAGTAACGAGTGTAGAAATTCCATGCTGATGACGTCCACTACCCAGATCTTGGTAGTGCTTCTGATTGGTTGAAGAAAATTCCCTTATGGCACAACCAATCAGAAGCTCTACCAACATCTGGGTAGTTCACGTCATCAGTATGGAATTACTGCATTTGTTACTCAGACGTCATTTTGCGAGGGCTCAAGTGGTGACCATGTTAAACGTCGGCAGTTTTCTCAGGCTACCAAACCTACAAACATAAGAAAACTTGCTATTTTAATGAAAAGTTAAAAAAATGCTTTTGTTGTTGAACATGAAAAGAGTAAAACAAAATTCATCTACGCAAGTATTTATTCAATGAAATAACTGTATGTACATGTATTGTGGTTTATACATTTCACCAAATGTGACAGCTTGTCTAGCCAAATCTGGCAGGTTAACTTGGCAGGTTTGTGTAGAATATTGTTGTGTTTTTGTAAAAGCGACACCAATATTTTCTATCAGTATGACAGTCTAAGTTGTTGGGATTCAACAGGTAGATCTGTATGATATTACTTTTATTGCACAGTGTTCCAGATAAGAGAAGGGTCTCGGGTCAAAACCCCCACAAAGCTGGCAGCATGACCTGACAAAGTAAAACATCAACTTGAGAAGATTTGAAGAGATCCACATCTATTGAACCCTCAAAATTCCTTATTGACCCTCTGCGGTCAGTAATCTGGAACACTGATTGCACCTTATCCTCAGGAGAGACCCTTGGAATGAGGTTGCTTTAATTGTTAGCTTTTTTATTGCGGTCAGTTTATTTTATTTTATTTTTAACATTTTAGGAAGAAATAATACACATCCTGTAAAAAATAATGATGAAATATCATTATCGTTAAAGAAACACAAAGGTAGGGAAGTTACACACATTGTGAAGCAAGGGAAATCATGGTTTTGATCTGCTCCTTGGCAAAGCCATCTATAGATAGTTATATTATTTTTATAATTAATTATTGTTTTCCACATAATTTGTACTGCATTGTGCAAAGTTGGATGTTTTAAAAATTAAATATAAAAATAAGAAGTATTACATTATTATTATTATTAAGTATTAGTTTAATAGGAATATAATCTGTTTTTCTTTTTGTAGCTTATGTATTTCAAAATATCAGCCAAGCTGATGAGGAATTTCAGTCCCTTCCTGAGGATTTAAGAACAAAATATGTTTTGTCAAGAGCAATTGGGCGGTAAGTTAAAAAAGTGCAAGTCACTGGTTAGCAAACTCTGTTGCAAGGTGCCAGTCAGTTGGGTGGAAGGCTCTTAAGCCTGTACATAGCCATCCCCCCCCCGCCCTCCGAAGGAGAAAACAGTTTCACCTTGGGGAAAGGGTACGGGTAGGAGATCATGGAATAAAATCCCAGCTGGACCACCACTCATCTCTGGATCTTAACCCTTTAGGGATGGTGCCTACTTTTGTTACTGCGCATAGTTTCTTCGCATCGCGGGATATTCCGGTTTCTTAAGGAATTTGCCCCCTAATACAACAATATATTTGCACAGTTTATGACTATGTGGAAAAAGCAGATTGTAGCAAGGGCTAGCAGAATCCAAAAAGAAAATTGTGGGTAACTACTCATTTTTCAGAGATAATTGAGCTTAAATTTGGAAAGAAATTGCCATACATTCTTTGTATTTTAACACTGTTTTAGAATTATGGTTGCTTAATTATCTCTGGAAAATGCGTGGTTACCCACATTTTTCTTTTGGATTTCAATAACCCTTGCTGAGATCTAATTTTCCCCCATAGTCATAACCTTTGCAAAAATACATCTGTATTAGGAGGCACCGTCCACCCCAGTAACATGACAGTAATGTGGCTTTGTTTTCTCAGAGGAGCTTGTGGTGAAGTCCGCCTGGCATTCAGCAGAGGAACTTGTCAAAAATACGCAGTTAAAGTTATCAGCAAAAAGAAGTTCTCTGTTGGGGTGAGTTTAGCATGAGGTACTGCTGGAAAGAATGTTGCCGTCAGGCATGTGAATGACAAACATTAAGATGACCGAGAAAGGTGGAATATTCAGTATTTCACAAGCATGGGACAAAGAAAAAATCTGAGTCCCTGATGGAGATTGAGCTCATGGCCTTATGCATGCCATAACAATCCTAGTGAATACGACCTAGCTCACCACAAGGTTCCCAGTAGCTCAGTGGTTAGAAATCCAACTGTGTACAGAAGGTCATGGCCTTGATTCATTCTGGGGATTCAGATTTGTCCTTGTCCCATGCCTGTGACACACTGAATACCACATCTTTCTTATTTTTTCACTGAACTTAAAAATTTAGCATTAAGAGGATCAGTTTACCACTTCCAACATACCAAAAACTAGCTACATAAAGATCATCTCAACCTTTTTTCAATCTTCCCAAAACAAATCCTGGACTAGTAGTACACGTAGCTTACCCAAGTTGTGGGCTTCTGATTTTTCACACTTAACTAAGAGCTGTTGCACTTACGCTTACAAATAAATGGTTAAACCATTGTCTGTCTATGATTTCCCTTGCTATTCAGTTGACTGATTTTTTTTACTATTAAATAAATGGGAGCGGGGATGGTGCAGTGATGTGAGCACTCTGCACCTCTCACCAACATGGCCTGGGTTTGAAACCCGGCCTCAGTGTCTAGGTGGCTTGACTTTGTTGTTGGTTCTCATCTTTGCTCCAAGAATTTTTCTCTGGGTACTCTGGACAGTTTTCCTCCCTCAACCTCCAAAAAATCCACCATGTCTATAATTAACTATACTTTTTTTACAAAAAGAAGTTTCCATTTGATCTGGAAACAATAGATAGAAGGGTCATTCTGTGGATGAGCCACTACAAATTGCTATTTGTTTTTTGTGTTAATTTAATTATTTGTGTTTTTGCTGTTTGTTTTGTTTTTTGTTGTGTCAGTTAAATGTATTGACTTTCTTCCAAGCTTTTAGACATAAAATGTCTCTAGAAGCTATTTCTCCAAAACGTATTTTCAGTATCTTAGCTCAATTTCTTAATAAGCGTGCTGACTGAGTATCATTTCTGTTTTAATTCAGCCCAGACAAGCAGCATTGAGAGACGAGGTTGAAATACTGAAGAGGCTTCATCATGTAATTTGATTACTTCAGTCTGTAATCCTCACAGACCATACAATGAACACCAAAAGTACTTGAGATATTTGGTCTGAGTGAATGACCATTTAAAGTATTTTACTACATCCTTGTTGAGCTAGATACAGAAATTGAAATGGCATTTGAAATTGAAGTTTCTCAACACTTTTTGTTCATCATATCAATATTTTGTATTCTCGCAGTTGAACTGCAACTTCCAGTGTGCATTGGAGACACATGCAAGGGAATCTGTTGAAACTAAAATATTTTAAAGTTAATCCCTCTGCATGAGCCTCCATTTCAAGCTAGTTATGACCACTTTACAGCTCATGATCTAGCCTCCTCCACAGGCATCTCTCATGTCTCTCATAACCTCTTTCTCTGATTTCGCTTGGGCATCCCGTGTAAAGGGACCGCTTCGCTTTTTCCTCTCTGTCCTTAGTCCTTCTCTTCTTCCCTAACATAAGATGCCTGCAGAGGAGGCTACTCATGATCAATAATCGAAGGCTTAATAAGGTTAGATTACAGTTGACATGATAGTAACATTGGTTGTCTAAACAGGTGTAACATAACAGACAGTGAGTGTTCTTCATTATTGTGTATTCTCAGGCATACAACATTTATGAAACATGGTATAGTAGGTTGGTGTTTTTTCCCTCAGAATTTAGATTCTTAAGCATTTAGGAGCAGTTTTCAATTGACTGTTGAAACGTTTTGCTTGGTAACATTCAGCAATTAGTTGAAAAAAAATTGCTCCACTTTTTCAACCAGTTGAATTAACATAAAACCAAAACCAATGTTTTGCACACATGCATTTTCTCACACTTGAAGCCATTCACTTACATTTGCATCATGTTCTGATTGGGTTGTTTTCTTGATTGTCTACTGCAGTTTGACAGAGTGATTATTTCTGAGTTGGTTTTGACACTCAATAAACTTTACCCCTTTATTCTACTTGGAACTAAAGCACTAACCTCAAGTTTGTCTTTTCTTTCAGCCATGTGTGATCAGAATAGAGGATGTATATGAAACAGATGAATTCCTATACATTGTCCTTGAACTGTACCATTCAATGTGTGTTTGTAACATGATTCTAAATTCTTGAGTCTAAGGGTCAAATCAAAGTGTGGCTTTTCAAAGTGAGAGTATTGAGCAGTACTTTCTTATGGTGCTGTTTATTATGCTGTAGAAGGTGATTCTAACTTTTGAGTCTGTAGATGAAAATACTAATTAAGTCTGACATTTAATGAAAGCTGTTTCAATCAAGCAGTACTGTACTTTCCTGTGCTGCTGTTTGTTTGTTTGTTTTTTGCTTTTTTTGCTGTACAAGGTTCTGCACAAGGTTCTAACTTTTACTTCTGTGGATGATAGCGGAGCCAGCGCGCTAGCGCGTCAGCGGAGCTCCATTGCTAAGGAAATTTGGTAACCTATCAAGCCAAGAAATTTTGGTAGTGACGTAATAGTCACGTGACCGTCCGTACATACGTACGTACGTCCGTCCATCAGTCCGTCCGCACCACAGGCTTACCAATACACTTCATAGCGGAGCCAGTGCGCTAGCGCGTCAGCGGAGCTCCATTGCTAAGGAAATTTGGTAACCTATCAAGCAAAGAAATTTTGGTAGTGACGTAATAGTCACGTGACCGTCCATACGTACATACGTACGTACGTCCGTCCGTCCGCACCACAGGGTTATCAATACACTGGATATAACCCTGTGCTGAATCCCATGTGTTTCCAGTGCGAAATCGCATGTTGATCCACGTTGTAGCAAACCAAGTCAAAAACAAATTTGTTAATGGAAAAAAAAGTTCAAAAGAATACTCAGCTGTCTTTTTGGTGGAAGGGGAAAAGTTCAATTTAGGCGAAAAAAATTAGGCGATAAAGTTCAGGCGAAAAGTTCAAATTTGCCTTGTCGGTTGTGTTCGAAGTCGGTCGGCACACCGCTTGAGTTCGCAGCTTTTTGCAGTGGTTTCAACACCAAATATAGCAGAGCTAGTGCTTTTTGGTTTTTTTCTGTCCACAACCATGGTTTTTACGGCATTCCGAACACATTTTGCCAGCAAAAACACCAGCATTTTCACAAAGTATTTTCACAAATTAATAACTGCCAGCAAAAAAACAAACAAAGAAACAAAACAAAAAGGGGGCTCCGCTTTTAGGCTTGGCTAAATCTATAATATAACTGGAAGTGGCTATTCAAATGAAAGCTACCGAGCAATACTGTCCTATATAGTACTGTTCATTATGCAGTACAAGATGGTTCTAACCTTTGGGTCTATGAAATATTTATGGGCAAAACAGGGCTGTCATTAAGTCTAGAGTTTCCTGTTGCCTTGATCTTCACACCCATAACAAACTTGTCGCTCTGTGAGTAATTTATACCGGTCAACAAGAGCCAAGTTCATCCGTAACATTCAGGTGCCATCCAGCACTCGGGTGTAACAGGTGTTACGGGTTATGGCCCTAATGACAGCTCTGCAAAGGGTGATTTAGGTGCTAAATTATGCTATTCTTTACAAGAATGCACTAATTATGAGTGCTCATTATAGCTACCTCACTCTGTTTGTTAAATGTTTATGAATCTTAAACTTGTTTATTAGAAATCAGGTTTATTTGACAAGCCTTTCGGTTCTTCTCTCCTGTATTTTCTGTTGTGTGTTTATTGCTTCAAAATTGCAGTGTAGAAGGTGGAGAACTGTTTGACAGAGTGGTCAGTGTTGTGAGATTTGAGGAACCTATTGCAAAGTTGTTATTTTATCAGATGCTTGTAGCAGTAAAGGTGGGTTGCAAACTAAAACTTCTCCAATAGCAGAAGCTCCTGTGGGGAACAAAGAGTACCATTCCCACAGAATGGTTAAATCTTAATACATTAGATAGTCATAGTGTGTAATCCATTTGTGTATTGTGTGGTTCCAGAAAGTATCCATGCCCCCACCACAGAGGGTCATTGGAAATTCCAAGGAGGGGGGTCTTAAAGGCCAAAATTTTTAAAGGAAAGTATGAGCCTAAACTGGAATTTCCAGGGGAGTGGGGAATTCAAGCCAAAAAAATCCCCGTCGGGGGGAGTATGGATATTTTCTGGAACAACACATTCCATACTTACACTGTAAGTCTTATTCAGCACACTGCCTTGCAAAAGACATGATTACAGTATGGGGAAAGAGCAGATTCCAGCAAGACCTATTGGCAACTGTAAAGTAAAATATGGGTATGTAACCTCGCATTTTTCAGAGCTAATTAAGCAACCATAATTCTAAAAAAAGCTTTAAAATACAAAGAATGAATGGCATTTTCTTTCCAAATTTAAGCTCAATTATCTCTGAAAGATGTGTGGTTACCCCCAGTTTTCTTTTTGGATTCCGATAGCCCTTGCTAAGATCTGCTTTTTCCACATACACTGTAGTCATAAACGGCACAAAATACCTTTGTATTAGTGGGCAAATTCCTTAAGAAACCTCGATATCTCGGACAAGACCCGAGATGCGCAGAACATAATGAGCAGTAACAAAAGGAGGCACTGTCCTTAATGCAATGATGTAAAGATTTGTAAATTTGTTGGTAGGCTTGATTCCCATCAATTTAGTGTCCTGTTTTGTTTAGTTTTCCTTCTTTTCTGTTTTTGCCCTTTTTGCTTTCTTTTCCTTTTCAGAGCACGTATTTATCCAACTAAGGTGCTTTGAATGGTCATAGGTCCTAATTTGTCTATTTGAGCTCTGAAGCTAGTCAAGATTAACTTTAATCTTTACATGTATAATGTATTTTACTGGTCAATGACTAAATATTTCATACCCTCACACATGCGCTTATGTCTATTTTATTGACAGTATCTACATGAACAAGGAATAACCCACAGGGATTTAAAGGTGTGTCAAAATGTTAAAAATTCAATATAGTAACAGTTTTAGGAGGAGTGTTTTAAAATGCATATTGCTAGCTTTTCTTCCAATAATTTGCTGACTTAGTTATTTACTGTCATTATTGTTTTGTTTTAGCCAGAAAATGTTCTTTTATCTTCTGAGAAGAATGAAACTGTGATTAAGGTAGGTATAGATATTCTTGGCTGCAAAGGTTGGGGAAGGAGAGTGTGTGCATATGTGGGGGGAGGGGAGGGAGTTATGTGGGTGCATATGTGGGGGGGAGGGCAGGAGAAGGGGCCATGGTCAGTTGCATTTTGCTTTTGCATTTTGTTTTTGAAAAACTGTCAGGCTGGACAGTTTTCAAAGTTTATCTTTGTTATTTGTCAATTTAAGGAGGCTCGCAACAGTTTTTTTGGCCTTGGAGTGTATCTTTTGAAGTCAAAATTTCACATAGAAGATAAACTTCGATTTCCTTAATACTACACCACCTTTTCAACAAATGATCAAAGTTTATTTTCTCACTGGTTTCCTAGCAACAGCTGTCACCATAGCAACGGTAATGGACAACCCCTCATTTTAAATAATGTCGAATATCTCGAAAACTAGTCAGACACTTTATGACGAAACTTGAACTATTTGAACTACTCAACCTACACAACTTGTATGCGAAATTAGGGAAAAATCTGTAAGAGCGTTTTCACGTAAATCATGATTCATTTTTTACGGGCTGATTTTGGTCATTCCTGCAATTTTCTTCAATATTTCAAGAAAGATAAAACTTAACACTTTCTCTTTTCAGTTGAAGGACCTTTTATGATATCAAAATATTCTTAATGTACATTGAACTTCCTAGGTGGCTGCGATTTTAAGATATTTATATTTAAAAACTGCTAAAATGCAGCGCAAATCAGCCAAAAAGTCCGTAATTTGCATAAATAGAAATATTTCTAAACTGCCCTTACAGATTTTTCTCTTAAATTCAGACTGACATTAGAATAATAATTCTTTTTGATGTTCCAGCAAGTTTTAGGCTGAATAAACATTTCTGTTATTAGATAAGAAGGCTGGATCTTGGTCAAGTTTCAGTCGTTATTACCTTTCAACGAGCAACAGTTTTATTTTGTTTTTTCTGGTCTATTTCTCGGTTATTCACGTGCAATGAATATTAACACACGCTGCACTTGTGTCCTCTCGTGCGTTCAGTATAATTCCTTCTCATAATAAAAAAAATATTCGTCTTCTGAGTTTGTTTCTCGTCATTTTTCGGCCCCAGTGTAATGCCATCGTGGGCGTTTTTGCTAAAACATGTATGCAATCCGTAATTAAAAAAGCTAAAACGTCAGTCAGTATTTAAAGAATAATGGCAAAGAGTCTCCAGGAAGAAGCTCAGAAGACGAAAATTTTTTATTATTATGAGAAGGAATTATAAATGCACGAGAGGACACAAGCGCAGCGTGTATCAATATTCATTGCACGTGAATAACCGAGAAATAGACCAGGAAAAACAAAACAATACTGTTGCTCGTTGAAAGTTAATAACGACTGAAACCTGACCGAGATTCAGCCTTCTTATCTAATAAACGAAATGCTTATTCAGCCTAAAACTTGCTGGAACATCAAAAAGAATTATTATTCTAACGTCAATCAATTTAAGAGAAAAATCTGTAAGGGCAGTTTAGAAATATTTCTATTTATGCAAATTACGGACTTTTTGGCTGATTTGTGCTGCATTTTAACAGTTTTTAAATATAAATATCTTAAAATCGCAGCCACCTGGGAAGCTCAATGTACATTAAGAATGTTTTGATATCATAAACGATCCTTCAACTGAAAAGAGAAAGCGTTAAGTTTTATCTTTCTTGAAATATTGGAGAAAATTGCAGGAATGACCAAAATCAGCCCGCAAAAAATGAATCATGATTTACGTGAAAACGCTCTTACAGATTTTCCCCTAATTTCGCATACAAGTTGTGTAGGTTGAGTAGTACAAATAGTTCAAGTTTCGTCATAAAGTGTCTGACTAGTTTTCGAGATATTCGACATTATTTAAAATGAGGGGTTGTCCATTACCGTTGCTATGGTGACAGCTGTTGCTAGGAAACCAGTGAGAAAATAAACTTTGATCATTTGTTGAAAAGGTGGTATAGTATCAAGGAAATCGAAGTTTATCTTCTATGCGAAATTTTGACTTCAAAAGATACACTCCAAGGCCAAAAAAACTGTTGCGAGCCTCCTTAAATATAACACTCGGGATACATATTTTGTTTGTCACGAAGCTGTTATTTCGTCACTTACAAGTAATTTCTTTGCTAACGTTAAGTTCCATAGCAAGTAAGGTGGAGTAATTGGGAAAACTAAACAAATTGGACTGGACTGTCGTGACACAGCCCCTTTAATAAAAAATGTGTGAACCACTATTTAGTGGTTCAGGTATGGTCCACTCAAAGAGAAGATGAACCTATACAGCCCAAAAGCAGCCTATGGGCCTAACATTTTAAATGAAGGAATTTTCAATTTGCACATTCAGTTGAACACAGCAGTATATTTCTTCATGAGAAGTAGGGGTGGTGCAGTGTTGAGAGGGCTCGCCTCCCATCAGTGTGGCCCGAGTTCGACTCCCGGTCCCCGTGTCGTATGTGGGTTGAGTTTGTTGTTGGTTCTCGTCCTTGCTACGAGAAGTTTTTCTCCGGCGACTCCAGTTTTCCCCTCTCCTCAAAAACCAACATTTCCAAATTCCAATTAGATCCAGAGCCTGAGGGCCACAGGTTTGTCAGTCCCAGACTGTTAGGTGTCATCCTCGTTAAACAAAGTTAATTGATTGATCTATTTATTTTAGATAACAGATTTTGGCTTGTCCAAAGTAGTTGGAGAGCAGAGTCTGATGCAGACTTTGTGCGGAACACCCAGCTATCTAGCACCAGAGGTCCTGTTAACATGTGGCACTGGCGGTTACTCCAAGGCAGTTGATCTATGGAGCTTGGGAGTAATACTGTTTATATGGTAAGGGAGTGTGACTTATTGTATGCCGAACAAAATTCAGAAAAGGTTGCTCTGACGTCATAAAAATTCAAAATGGCAGCTCGCTGGAAATTCAAAAGCGAAAATAGGTGATATTCATATCTAACTTATTGGTACACTAAAACTTTCTTTTAACTTGTTACCTTAAAGAATTGAAAATTAGACTTTATTTCCAGCAATTTAACGTCCAGTTGTTGTAACAGTGGAGGTTCCCTTTAATGTGATGGACAAATGTGTAACTAAAAAAGAAGTAAGACCATGAAAGAGTGCTTTTGGTGTGTCCATCCTAACGAAGTTTTTTTCTTCTCTGTAGTCTCGCAGGCTATCCTCCATTTTCAGAAGAGATCAAGAAGTACACACTTCATGAACAAATAGTCAAGGGCATTTACTCTTTTCCGAAAGAATACTGGAAGACGGTCTCGCCCCAAGGTATACTGCTTTATTGTTTTATCTATACGTGCAGTATTTCTTAAGATCTCTAAGTCTACAAACAAAAGCATCACTGCGATTAGAACGGTTTTTGTGAAACGAAAACCAAAAAAAGCACTTTGATCCATCACAAACGCAAAAAAACACAGTGAACCAATCAGATCTCTGAAGAAAATACATGTCACGTGCGTTATGTGCGGGAAAGGGCGTGCGATTAAGTCATGATTAGTTGTGGTTATACTTCTGATTGGTTGAGAAAATGGCGCAATTTTTTTCAACCAATCACGGAAGGTAGCAAATCAAGACCGAGGCAAACGCAAATTACATTTGACACTCATTTGAAAACTTCTCTAACTGACTAATTAATACACGCACGTGACTGTGATATGACTTCCGTTTAAAACATTAGTCAACGTCACCATCAACAGTCTCTTTAGGGATTACTCTCACCCGGACCGGTGTTACAGCGGATTTGGACAACCCCGGTCCAAATCTGCCAGCGGATATGGCCACCCTCTCGCGGATTTGGAGCCCCTTCAATGAGGCAATAATTTCCTTGTTAAACGGTAAGTTTTGAGAAAAAGGCCACCGGTCTTACGGTACGTTTTTAGAACGAAGAATATACATCTTCTTTTTGGTTTCAAGTGCGGCAGCTGTTTAATAAATTGGCTTTTGCGCTTCTGCATGCGTATAGCACGGTAATCTACCGTTTACTATAACAACCGTGTTTTAACACCCCAAAGAAATGCTTTGTCGGCAAGGCTAAAAAGCGAAAGGTTCGTTTTGGTGGTTTATATGCAAATACCAAGATTTTCTGTTGAAGTTACTTGGTTGTGTAAGTTTTTACAGGGGGTCCAAATCCGCTAGCGAAAATGGACCCCCGGGGGTCCATACCCGCTAGCGTATTTTGACCGGAACGTCCATTTTCGCTAGCGGATTTGGACCGGGGGGTCCAAATCCGCTAGGACACCGGATCGCACCTGACAAAGTAATTTGTTTTGCTGTTTAGCGATTGATCTTGTGAAAAAGCTCTTGACTGTGGATCCTAAAAAGAGAATCACAGTTGACGAAGCTCTTCAACATCCATGGATCTCCGTGAGTGTCGTATTATTTTTGTATAAAATTTATAATAATCTCTGTCCATCGTATTTGCAACATATTTTTTACTAATGCCTCAAGTGTTCAGTCGGTCATAAGACCAAGAACTGTGGCCTGCATTATGGGAGATCTATCCTATAGAACAAGATCCCTGTAGAAATAGGACATAATCAAACTAAAACAATTTCAAAACATTGTTATAAGTTTGTTATAGTCTATATTTATTTATAATAACGATTACTTATCTGTATTTAGTATACACGACTTCGTGTTTAGATAAAGTTTATGATGATGATGATGATGATGATGATGATGATGATGATGATGATGATGATGATGATGATGATGATGATGATGATGATGATGATGTTGCTGCTGCTGCTGCTGATGATGATGATGGTGGTGGTGGTGGTGGTGGTGGTGGTGATGATGATGATGATGATGATGATGATGATTATGATGATGATGAGGATGATGATGATGATAATGATGATGATGAGGAGGATGATGATGACTTTTAAAAAATGTTTTCACGTGCCATGCCATTTTGCATTTTGTTTTTGTGACGATGATGTACTTTAAGAGAAGTGGAATTATATGTTGCTATTTTATTCTTCTCATCAGGATGACGAGGAAGTGATAGAAAAGGCCAACCAGCTCATGTCAGCAGTGTGCCCAGAGATGCCTCCTCCTGCCAGGCCTGTAAGTACTGGGCGTGCTGAGAAAGGCAAAGCCATAATCAGCCCTCACAGCCGAGCTTGACGCAGTTTTCCTGTAGCACGAAGCAACTAAGAGTATTGGTACTCTCCCCAAGATGGGATGCTAGTCAATGCCAGGGTTACCCCCCCCCCCAGGAATTTTGTCGCTGGTACTCATTTATACACCTGAGTGGACAGAGACAAACTGGTGTAAAGTTTCTTGTCTAAGGAAACAACACCATGGCAACCTCGTTCCCTGGACTTTTTCCCTTTTTTAAATTTGGGGTAAAAAAGGGGAAAAGCCCTGGGAACGAGGTTGACACCATGGCAGAGTCCAGACCTCGAACTACCAACCTTCAGATCTGAAGTTCATTGCGCTAACTACTACAACACTGCGCCTCCACAAGCCATACTTAGAAAGGGAAAAAACAAGCAAGCAAACAAAAACAAAGAAACAAACAAACAAAGAAACAAACAAACAAACAGGCAAACATTGAAGGGACTTCTTCAGTTAGTTTTATTAACACTTTGAAATACCAAAGTGAAGTTGTGGTAATGTGGTGGTTAGCGTATTGGACTTCAAGGCCTCGGCGCATGGTAGGAAGCTGATCTCTTTTCATTGCTTTATTCCTTTCAACTAGAAAGCCTAATCCGCATCCCATCTCTCTAACCCATCTCTCTAAATGGGTACCGGCAAAAAATGCTTAAACCAGTCGCCCGACATTTCAATCTCCCTAATCATTCTAGCCAACACATAACGACTTATGGCCTTTTCCTACACCAGGGTAACACGGAAAGCCGTAAAAATCTAGAACAAAAATTCATTTTTCAAATCGGCACACTTAATCCCCACGGTATCAACGAACGCTTTTCATTCAACTAATTTATTCTTGTTTTTCACGTTGCCATGTTCCTACCGAAAGCGTAGCTCCACCACTCTCTATATAAACCAAGGGCTAACGCTCGAAACGTCAGCTTTCAATCTCTGTACGGTGGCCAATTTACTTTATTGACACAGTTGTTAAATCCAAAATTTTGTGTTTCACGTCCCCACCAAGGCAGCACCACAGTTTCTTTAGAAACTAACCCCCTTGTTTGTTTGTTAACTGTGATGGACTAGCATCCCATCCAGAGGGGAGGAGGATTCTCTTACTTGCTTTTTGCTGATGAAACCGGAATTGTGAGCCGCTTGTAGCCTTTATGCCAATTTACCTTGAAATCCCAACTAAGACAACAGCATGAATGGAAACGTGAAAATAATGGTCCAGTTCACGATAGAAGTGCGTTCCAACTTGAAAACGTCGGGCACACAATGTCAAGTCTACCGTTGAAGGATTTTCATGATATTTTGGTAGTCCCTATGAGCAGAATAGAAAAAAAGGGTCAAAATCCATCTATTTCTCAAATTTGGACTTTGATAGGTACAGAAAGCCCACTTTCTCTATCAAGTTCCTCTTCGGCAATCCCCGCTCCGTCACCTCCATGCCACATAGCCTGTGTTTAGTAACTTTAAGGAATATGGTATTATATTTATTTATTTATTTTTTATCTTTTTCTTTCGTTTTCAAGATTTCCAAAAAGAGACATCCATCGGATGAAGATGATATCCCAGGAACCAGACGGAAAAGAATCTCCACCGACAGTGCTGAGAGTGACGACACCACCAAACTTCTGTCGTGACATAGTCACGCAGTAGTGTCACGCAATTTAGAAATGTGATTGCGGTAGTGCACACAGTTTGTGATGGTTTTTGTAATGACAGATATAAGATTTATAAGAGTTAAGATATATTTGAACGTATTGGAGACGATTGTATTGAATATTGTACGACGAAACTTGACGTTGACTTAGCGAATTGTTGTTCGCGCGAACAGTTCGCAAAACACGTCAGGAAATTTTGTAGTTAGAGAATTGTGCAATGGTATGATTGCATTTTGTCGCGGCATTTTTGCGCTGTGTTAAAGGCACCGTAGGTTGCAGTTTTGGCGGAAGAATTCGAAATCGGGTTGATGATCATACCAATTTTTCACGATGAAACAGCAGCAACGACAACAACAATAGCCACAATTGACAAACCCAGAAACGGGTTATCAGTTTGCAATGAAGGGATCCTGACTTTTAACAATTTCTTTTGATCTTGCTTATAACTTTTCAAATATATGACCCTAAATCTTTGCTAAATTATCCAGGATATGAATAAGAAATCTTGGAAAACGAAAATGGGGGACTTGACGAACAAATGTGAACCAAGACCGCTTGTCACATGTAGGTTTTTCGAAGCCTTTTCCAAAATATCGGGATATTGAATTTATCTGAGGTATTCTTTCTAAATAAGATTTACTGGTGGTTTCTGTGGATTCTCCATCCGTTTTGGGTTTTCCCCCAGAAAACGCATCCTTCTCGTAATACCACAACCAACGCCGGTTAAAAGCAAATCGCTGTTTCCGTAATTTATAGTCCAAACTTCACCAAAACGATGAGTATTAAAACCTCGGACCAATACAGTAAACAGGCCTCAGACTTCACCACACCCTTTTTGACAGGTACAAAAATGACTGAAACTCTTTACCAACTGGTTTATTGCATGTCGCTAGTCCTGGGAGTTTCAAAAGGGCATTACTGAATAAAGTACTTATGTGGCTTCTCGTAATTCTTGAGAGTCTTTTTAGTTCTTTATTGTGGTTGTTTTGTTTCTTTGTGTTGTCAGTAGAGCGGCTCTCAAAATGGGAATCAGTTTCTAGTTTCCTCCAATTTCTATCCATTTTAGCGCCGATAAGCCGTAGCGTAAGACTGCCGTAATAACACATGGTCGGGGTGAAGGGATATTTAACGAATGAAAACCCATACTCCCAACGGAAAACAAATGAAGACGTGTTTTCGTATTGCTCGTTTACAAAGAAAAACAAGCGAAAACGCGTATTTGTGAAGGAATATTGATTGACCAGCACATTTAGTTAAGCAAAATACCGCACATTTCTATGGTTTATTGGCGTAATAAACCACGCGGGATGTTGGAAGAACACGAGAAGCGATTGTAAGTCACGAGCCGAACAACATTCCAAGTTGTTTATTGAGCCAATAACCATAGAAATGTGTGGTATGTTGCATTTGTATGGTAACTACATTTTGCATGTGGTTTACTGTCATAATAATCAATAGGTGTGTTGACCAATTACAGCGTGTGCTTTATCTTCGGTTATTGTATAACAAGCCAGGCATTACGAAAAAAATCATTAACCAGGAAAAGATACTTGTTTAAAAATCTTTTTTCTTGGTTTCTTGTCAAAGAAGACTATTATTCGAGTGCTTGATTATTAAAGACACGTCACATGTTGCAAGATTGGTTGTTTTTTTTTTACCACAAAGTAGTTACCCTGGTAAAAGGTTTTTTTTCTTTTTCTCAACCAAAACGGAAGAAGAGAAACTTTGGGAGAAGTGCACGAAGTAGCCTCGGTAGGGGTATCCAAAGCTGCAAATATATTTTATTTTCTTGAAAGGACAAGTTCAACTACTTCACTATTTTGTTCGGACGAAACAAAACTGTGATGGAACATGACGTTATGCCGAAGTTTCTTTCCATTAGTTATTGTGAAGCCGACAGTTCACGGCAACAATGCACGTCCTAGCCGAGGATTTCCACGCCCCCCCCCTTCCCCCTCCCCCCACCCCAAGTCTGAGCATTGCGATATCACTTCAAAACTATATAGCTCAAACCTGATCAGAAAATTATAAGTACCGTATTTTCTCGATTAAACGCCGGACGCCGAATAAACGCTGGGTTCAAATAAACGCCGGCTCTACAGCGCCGAGTTTAAAATTTAAACGCCCCCGGCGTTTATTCGGGGTCCCAGCGTTTTATTCAGGATTATGTGTCGTAACTGCATACTAGTTCTCTTTCTGCCATTTTATTTGAATTTATACGCTGATATACAAACCTAAACTACCATTTACAATTGTACTTCTAACTAAAACAGATAAAACAAACGATACATTAGGTATCGTGTCAATCTCTTTTAAATCATGGTAACTTTTCTGCGGGCTTGTCCATCAAGCGAGGATCATCTCGAGGGTTTCTCCAGCGTTTCTCCAGGAGTTACTTGAATCGTTCCGTAATATTTCTTTTCTCAGAACTGGTGTAGCTGGAACCTTGAACGTCGCCACCACCTTGTTCTAGATTGCTTGCACATGCAGTACGTTTGCTGTCAGTTCGTTACCGAGACACTTCCTCCGTGTTTCACGGAGAAATGTAACGTTGAGAAAAAGTTCAATCATTGTTCCTGTCCATATTGTTTTTTTTTGTTTTGTTTTGTTTTGTTTTTTGAGTTACCAGAGTCACTGAAATAAGACAAAGTTAGTGATATTGTTTCACACTTTGTAACATTTCGTAATCCAATAAACCTCCAGTACTGATGAAAAACGTACTTAATAAATAAACTCCGGGCCCTGCTTGAAAACGAGCTTTGCAATGCCTTGGTTTTGCAGTTACACGAACGTTTTACCCCAAGAAAATTGCTGGAGTAACAAAAATGACTTCAAATTGAATTTTCCCAGAGGGTACGTGATACCCAACAAAAGTCCCAATTGATTTTTACCACCCTCCCCCTTAAAAAAAAAGAAAGAAAAACAAGACAAAAAACAAATCCCGACTTTATAACGAAGATTTTTTTACATTTTTTTTGTTTCAGTTGCATCGAGAAAACGTTCTAGTGTTACAAGTTCATAAAAAGAGAATTGTGTAGTCAGAAATCTTTACCTAACCATGCTGTAATTACTGTAAAATGAAGACCGCAGACTGGGGATAATGTGAATAATGAGAGTAAAATGGAGTCTACAGCTAAGCTAGGCCTTGTGTAGGCGTAAAATGCATAATTTAATTTACGTCTAGTCACTTTCCTCGATGGTGGGGGGGGGGGAGCCCGTATGATAGTGATAGGGGGTTTAGGGGTCAAAATTTATAGTTTGGTACCGTAGGGTGTTGATTGACTGAAAAGCGTTAGAATTTTCCCACTACGTTTTAGTCCTCTTTGGGGTAAAAGCCGGGAAAATTGGTAGGAAATTAAACATAACTACTTACCTGAATTTTAGAGGTAAAAATGATTTGAGCCACGCACTCATGATCAGAACGAGATTCTGCGAGCTACCCGGCTTTTGTACGGGGTGGCCTTTCAAAATTTCCGATCCCCGTCCCCCCTTTTTCCCTTCCCCACGGCCATTCCTTAGGTCAACTCTAGTCTGCAATCTGTCGTGAGTTTACACTCAGTCTTCAATTCACATCCAGTAGTCTTTTTTTTTTTTTTCAAAAACCTTTATTGATAATCACAAACAAAGTACAAGGAACAAGGCAGGCCTACATTAAAAACACAAATACATTACAGAGAGCAACAATGCATTACAGAATGCTTATCTACAAACACAAGATGTTTACAAAAATTGAGTCAGATCTTAAAAAAAATTCCTAAAAGGCTGTCAACGAAAGGAAGCAGTTTTTGCCATTTTTTAAAATGAATTTTCGAGTCCTCATTATTCTTTGCTATAAGACTTTCTATTTGATAGGTAGAGCATATTTTTGCTTTCAACAGTGTTAGAGTGGGTTTTATGTTTAAAGACCGGCTTTGGTAAATTATATATTTACCGAGAATAATTACATGATTTAATAATAGACTATCTTTGCTAGTGAGACCAAACACTATGTCAAAAGTGCTCAGATACCTAACATCAAAACCAAACTCATTTAACCACTCGGTCACTGACGACCAGAAATGTTTTGAGGTATCGCAATAAATAAACAAATGCTCGAGGGATTCCTCCGTTTTCCACAAAAGGAACGCATAGATGACGGTACCAAACCCATTTTATGAAGAATCTTATTTGTGTAAATAATTCTGTGCAACAGTTTATACGAGAAGGTAGAGCTGTTCCCACCGTAAGTCATGCGCAGAAAAAATATCTTCATATTTAGACTCAGTAGTTGGAGCAATTTTTATTTTTTCTACTAGGTCCCAATATACCCCTCTAGACGAAGAAGGGAGAGATAGGTCAGGCGGATCTGCGTTGTCATTAGACGAGGCCACATTTGACGAATTCGATTGAGTCCTTAATAAGTTTTTCCAGTCTTTAGGAATTGCATTATAGATACCCATTAAAAGAAAATACTCTGCATTTGTTATGCCATTCTTTTTCATTTGATCTCAAGATATCAATTTATAATCCCTGAGAGTTAAGATATCTCCGAGTCTTAGTATACCTTTATTTTTAATTTTGTTTCTGTACAACGGTTTGCCATCTCTGCGGATAGATTTGTTGTTCCAAATGATTCCGTTGAGCACTTGAGATGGAGAGGAGACACACGAACTATCTACATTATATGAAGACCACTCACAAAGACATTCTCGACTGATATAACTTAGGTAAACAACGTGGTAGGTCAGACACATCATAGTTACATTTCAACAGGAAGGAGCCTCCAAAGTCCCTAAGATAGTGATCCAGAAATAACTTCCATGTGCTTTTGTTTCCATCTAAATACTTTTTGAGACACATAATCCTTTGTGCTTTTATAAGGGATTCTACGTGCGGCATTCTTAACCCGCCATCCTTGTAGTCACCGATCAGATACAAGCGTTTTATTTTATCTTTGCGGCCTCTCCACACAAACTGGAATAAAACTGTGTTGACTTCTTTGATGATATCTTTTGTTAGCGGCATTTGTGCTGCTCTAAACAGAAATTTAGGCATGGCGTACGTCTTGATTATCTGTATTCGTCCAAGAAGTGTTAGGTTTCTCCAATTCCGAAGATTAATAGATTTTTTGATAGACTTGATGATACTCTCGAAATTAAGTTCCTGATACTTTTGCCAGTCGTAGGTGAAGTATATCCCCAAAATTTGCATTGGTTTATTAACTGTGGAAACACCAATGTCCTCTGGGGCTGCATGTAAACTTCCCAACCAATATACTTCCGTTTTTTCCTCGTTTCTTTTCAGCCCTGATATGTTACCAAACTCCACAGCATGACTAACAGGCGAAATGGTTTTGTGTTTTTAACGAAAATGGTTAAATCGTCTACGAAAACACTGAGCTTGATTTCGTTTTTTCCTAATGTAATTCCTTCAATTTCTTTATTTTTACGTATAGCCACATTTACGATTTCAAGTGCAACGATAAAAAGGTAAGGGGATATATATAGTGGGTCACCTTGTCGAACACCACGTTTGATTTCATAAAGTTCAGAAGCAAAGCCGTTGTTCATCACACAACTTGAAATATCTGAATGAAGTACCTTCACCCTACGAATAAACGATTCTCCGAAATTAAAGGATCGTAATGCTTCTGTAAGAAATTGCCAGCTTATTGAGTCAAAGGCCTTTTTGAAGTCGAAGGTGGTCAGCAGCCCGGGAATGTTATTTAGTTTAGTATACTCCATGATATCACCAATTGATCTCACTGCATCAAAGATAGTTCTGCCCTTCAGATATGCGCATTGAACATTCAGTAGTCTGCATTCTGCATTTGGCAGACCTTGCACTGAGTGATCCGCCGAGTGATCCAAGGCGTGGGCCGTCAGTCCCTGGCTGGTACATTTTACGTCTCCTCCCCCCGATCCCTAACGTAGTTATTCATTGTGCATCTTACATGACGTTTTGACAACAAACAAAACATGGCGGTTTTATAGGCGGAAATCAGGCTGTTGTAAATGTTGCCTTTCAATGCTGTTCCCTAATCGTCGGTGATAGAGTTCATCTATCACACTAACTGTAAATGAAATGCAAGAGAAAACATATCTTAAAGTCGTCCTTCTAGGGAAAGTGAACAGCGGAAAAACCTGCCTTGTCACCCGATACATCACTCGATCCTTCAGCGAAGAAACTCCTAGTGTGAGTACACATTCTTTATTCCTATATTTTATTTATCTCACAGAGTGCTAATGCTCAAAAGTGCAGAGCAGAGACACCACGGAAACTTTCAGGTCATCAGCTTTCGTTTGAATGGCCACACTTTAGCGCTCCACTAGGGTTTCATCCAGAAACTCAAACGTTAGAACTACCTTGTACAGTATGGCAGACAGCTGTAAGCTTATCTTTAGCTTTCATTTGTATTAGGATAGTAGTTTCTGTCTTGAAAGAGACCTTGAGGGATACACTGTTGTTCTAACTTTTGACTCTCTGTATGGAATCTCGCAATTTGCGCATTCAAGTAAAACCCTTCCACCAGCCATTTCCTGTGGACGTGCTCTTCGTAGAAAAAAAAAAAAATAATAAAATAAAAAAAACTTGTCGGCTTAAAATAATGTAAGTTATATAATCCATGTTTTACTCTGAGGTTTTAGGATTTATTATTCCCTCAGAGGGAACCTTGAATAATTTACCATTGTTGTAACTGTTAAAAAAAACCTTTTTGTAGTCATTTCCTATTGTGCTGTACAGTGTAGGTACTTTTCAGCTTTTGACAAAAAATAACATACAGTGTAATAGTATTAGTATCATTAATATTAGTATTAATATTGTTATTATTACTATAATTTAATAGATATATTAATTTAATATATTAGTTATTAATAAGCAACCTTCTCCCTTTAGCAAACACCTTCACAAAATTCCATCTTAATTAGTTCCCAGTCAAACACTTTGTTTAGAATCTTATAGACTCAGTGTATGCATCTTTCAAATTTTTAGCATTTTTGGTCAAGATCTCAATTAACGACCTTCTTCTACTGAGCACTTTATATAGTATCTCTAACTGTAGTAGGAGGCTATATAGTTTATCTATTAGGAGAGGTGGTGGCATAGAGGATGCCATAGGTCTTCCGTCAGGGGAGGTAAGACCATAGGAGATCCCATGGGTCTTCTACCCAGGGTGGTGGGACCATAGAACATCCACTGTAAATTGTAGGGAGGGACCATGTGGTTATGCAAGATGGCGTGGGCTCTGGAATAAGGATAGGGGGCTAGGAAGACTAGAGGAAGCCACTCCAATCATTCTGGTGGGTCCTTAGCATGATAGCTATGACCGGTTACCTTACTGTATTTACTTGAATAAGTGCTGCCCCCGAATAAGCGCCGCAATTGGGACAAAAAAGTTAATAAGCGCCACCCCCAAATAAGCGCGGCAGTCCCAATGTGGCACTTATTCGAGCAATACCGTATAACTAAAAAAACCACTACAAAGCAACTCTAAAAGCTTCTAAAACAGCATTGGAAATTTCTTTTCATCAAAAGCAACGTTCTTCAGTTCAAAGTGATTATATTTCACCACTCGCCCATTAAGTTCTCTGTCCAGAATTCTCGCAATACGTAGTTCTGTTGTGAAGGCTGTGAACTTTGCCGGCACAACAAGCCCAGCTTTGCTGGCACAACAAGCCCACAATGATGCTTCTGTTAGTTTTTTTTTTTTTTTTTATTGAGCTAACACTACATACACTCAAAAAAGGAGTACAGCAAAATTACTAGAAAAAAATATAGCAATAGAAAAGCTGAATGAACAGAGAGCATTACAAAGACAAAAAATTGAATATGCTATAAAGAGCTTAACTAACATTCTATGTTATAAGCTTTACATTTTTTACCTGCAAAATAGAAGAAATAAAAGTTTAAGAAGAGGGAATACCTTAAAATATACCTTTCTAATAGGCTTACATAAATATTCTAATTAACAATATCAGATTACATTTAATAATTTTATTTTACTTTTTTTTACTTTTTATAATTTTATTTTTGATTTATTTTACTTGAAAGGTAGGCAAAGAAGAGATTACAAGGTGCTATAATTTTCAAGTTTCAATTGTAGGAAGATCTTATTTGTAAATTCATCAAGATTAAGGTTTTTTTCAAGGACCTTACAGTTACAAATATACTGTTTTTGGTATACTAGAAGTATGTCTAGTCTGCATTTTTGGAGAGGAGTTAAATTAGAAAGACTACTGTTTCCATAATATAACAAACAAACTGATCACCAGAGAGATCTATCTCTATATTGTGCATGCCATTGAAACACCTAAGGGTGAGGTTGTCAAAGTACATTGAGTTGTGACAGTTAAGAAAGGTATGCTCGATGGAGTCCGGATTCGAGCAAAGAGTACAGAGATCGTCATTAGCCATGTTGTATCTTTTCAACTCTTTTCTAGTTGTCATTATTCTATGTAACAATTTAAAGGAAAACTGTCTTAGTCTATCATCTTTAGAAAAGGCGTAGATGCGGCTAAAGCATTTCTACCAATCTGCTGAGATTTTGGGAATGAGTAGATTTCTCATTCATTAATTTATAGTAAGTTTTGCAATGCAGTTTCTTTAGATCTAAGTTCACGCCTTCTGAGATTTTTAAAAATGGAGATGCAATAGAGTCGAGGCGCACATCTGGATGTGGAGATTCACTAGCTAGCTTCTTCAGATCAGTCGAAATTGCTGATAATAATTGAAAATATTGCAAAAAATTAATTTTGATTTTAAATTTACTCTGAAATTCTTCAAGTGAGAGAAAATTCCCTTCCGCATTCAAAATATCGTGGACAAAGAGAATACTGCTATCAAACCATGATTTCCAAAACACTGGATTGCCGTCGATTGTAATGTTTTGGTTGTTCCACAACTTAGATGAATTTACTGTTAGCGTCTTGAGGCTTATTTTTCTTCACAACACTAAAATTTTCTAAGAGTTCACAATAAAAAAGAGAAAGGTGTTTTTGCAAGTTTTGAGGCATTGTAATTGCAGTTAAGAAGAAATGCCAGGCCTCCATGTTTATTAAAATAGTAATTTGGAATAGCCTTCCATGTATCATTTGTGTCGCTTCTAAAGCAGTCTACTTAGCCAGGCTAAGCGTAATGATTGGACCATAATCCTAAAATTTGGAAGTTCAGACCTCCTTTTGAGAGTGGTTGATATATCACGTCCCTTTTAACTTTATCGTTTTTATTTTTCCCAAAGAAATTAAACAAGAGCACCTGGGTGTTCTTAATCACTGTTTCTGGAACGCTAAGCATGGATGCAGTATAAATTAACTGAGAAATACCAATTATTTTAGCGAGCAGGGTTCTACCATAAAGAGTAAGGTCTCGCGTTAACCACAAATTAAACTTGGTTTTCATTTTACAGATCTTATTAAAGAAATTTTCTTCATTATTTTTATCTTTATTATACGATAAATATGTTCCAAGTGGTTTTATTGGATCTTTAGTACAAGAGAAATGCAGGGCTTTGGCTCTACTACCTTTTAACGAACCGATCCACATTACTTTTGTTTTTTTTTTTATGATTTAGTTTAAGACCCGAGATATTCCCAAAAAGTTTAATATTGGGAAGGAAACAAGTGAGAGAATCTGTATCACGGCGATAAAAGTTGTATCATCTGCAAACTGAGCGATTTTAGCTTCCTGTTGATTCGGAAGAATATGATACCTTTACAGCTCGAATCTTTTTGGATTTTGCATGCTAATATTTCTACCGCGAGAATGAACAAGAAGGGACTGAGTGGGCATCCCTGACATACTACTCTAGAAATTTTAAAGTAATTTGTTGAGAAACCATTGTTCATCGCCACTGATTCCGCGTCGTTGTATGTGACAGAGAACCATTTCCTGATGACCGGACCAAAGTTAAATACCTCCAGGACTTTGGATATAAGGTTCCATTCAATTGAATCAAAAGCTTTCTCAAAGTCAACAAAAAGGAGTATTCCTGGAAGCTGCTCTATATTTGTATATGCCACTTAATAATCTTATATTTTGACCAATATATCTTCCCTTAATGAAACCGGTTTGGTCTGAGTGAATTAATTTAGGCAGAAAGGTTTCAATTCTTTTGGCCATTATCTTTGTTAAAATTTTATAATCGACATTTAGAAGAGTTATAGGGCGCCAGCTGGAAACTTCCGTCAGGCAGAAAGGTTTCAATTCTTTTGGCCATTATCTTTGTTAAAATTTTATAATCGACATTTAGAAGAGTTATAGGGCACCAGCTGGAAACTTCCGTCAAGTCACTGTCACTTTTCAGTATTAAAGAGATAATGCCTCTTCTCTGTGAAATTGATAATTTACCACTACGAAAGGCCTCCTTATAGGAATTTAAGAGCTAACTGCAAGGAGTGTTGAAGAACATTTCATAAAATTCTTTGGTGAATCTGTCCTCGCCCAGAGTTTTATTATTTTGAAAGGAAGGTAGTGTGTTCTTAATCTCTTCCAGTGTCAATTCATGTTCTAGCTTTGTTTGTTCCTCATCGCTAAGTTTAGGAAGATCTAGAGTTTCAATAAAATTTTGTAAAGCTTCCGTTTGCTGGGGTCGCGTGCTGTCGCATATTTTCGTTTTATACAATCACTCAAGTAAGATTCGATTTTATTTTGTATAAGCTGAGGATCAGTTGTTTTCTGTCCATTTCGTACAGATAGAAAATACACCGTTAAATTAAAAGAAAAGATTTCTGTATCGCGTCCAATTTTTAAATAAGCGGTGCCCTCAAATAAGCACCGCCCTCGAATAAGCGCTGCATTTGAGGCACGATAAATTTAATAAGCACTGCGGCGCTTATTCAAGTAAATACGGTATGTCTTTCCAAAGATGAAATAGTCATGGGGAACTTTAAAAGACCCAAGAAGAAAATATTATAATTTATTATTTTGTGGTTTTCAAAATCCATTTGTTAGTCTTTTGTGGATTACTGGTTTTATTTTGTGACTGTTACATTCATAAGGCTTCAAAGAAATGTTTTTCTTATTATCCGGTAGAGGATTCTTAAATCAAAAATTATTATCCTGTTTATTTGTTTGAGTAACTTCAGTCTGTATTGTTCACACTCTTCCTATATAACTTTATTACCTTTTTAAAAAATGTAAGGCATAAGAGAGGTTCCTTTGAAAAATCTTGTCACATTGGCTGGGGAAGGCTACACTCTGCAAATGTGAGACAAGTCCTGGGAGGGATGAAAACAAGATTCTTTAATTTGGACAGTTTGCTTTTCACTATGACTACCAAGATAATACAATAATGATGAAAAAAGATACTGTTAACCCTTTAAGCCCTAACAGTGATGAAAATGAAATTTCTCTTTACAACATTAGTGCTTGTTCCAACATTCAAGTGATGAGAATTAAGGAAACAATCACCAAGGATAAGATGTCTTGATATCTACACAAATTTGCCTTACTTAGTTCCATACGTAATGTATGGAAAACAGTAAGGAGAGTGTGCAATGTTTTTAAAAGAATGAATGTAGAAATTGCAGAATGTATAAAAGACAGATATGTCAGCAGTCGCTACAAATGTTAACAATAAATAAATATTGTTTACACTCTTTAATCTGTGATTACTGCAAGTAATCATTACTAAGCAGTAATCACAGATTAAAGAGTGTACTCAAAATGAATGTTAGGGGTTAATACTTAAGACCCATCAGATTTCATAAAACAATCAGTTAGCTCAAGATTAGTTATGAAGTGACTTAACTTCATTAGGCTTGTACTTTTATACCTGACACAACAAGTGCAAACTATTAACCCTTTAAGCCCTCTCAGTGACAAAAATAATTTTTTTTCTCTTTACATCATTTCTCCTTGTTCAAACACAGAAGTGATGAGAATAAAGGAAATGATCACTGGGGATAAGATGCCTTGATCTTTAGACAAATTCTCCTTACTATTTCCATAAAAAATGTACTGAGAACAGTAAGGAGAATATACATTTTCATATCAGGGCTTAAAGGGTTATGTAAATGTTGTTTCATGGGTCTGACTGGCAATAATATATTACCATTGATTTAATTCTATTACAGACAATTGGAGCAGCCTTTTGTAGAAAAGATCTTTATATTCAAGGCAGGAATTTATCTCTGGCAATATGGGTAAGCCTATCATAAAGCTTACGCATGTTCTGTTTACTTTATTACTTAGTATATCACAAATGTCTCTAAATGTTCATGATTGTGCAAGTAAATCCAAGGAAAAGCTTGTGTAAATCAGGATAGAATCTCTATCTGATTTAGTGATGTTCATTAAATATCAATGATATCAGTGAGTGTTATTAAGCTCATCATTAATTATAGTTTAATTAAGTCACCTTATTAAGTAACACCCAAATTTTTGTGTCCCCTGTGATAACCAGCTGAACAGTGTCACTCTATTAATTAAAGCTTCTGTCTTATTGGAATGAAAAGATGAAAATATTTCAGGCACACAATTTTTATATTCTACATAGTTTAAACTTAGAAATCATTTTGTTCATTTTAGGACACAGCTGGAGCAGAAAGGTATCAAGCCATGAGTGCAATGTATTACCGCAGTGCCAGAGCCGCTATTTTATGCTATGGTTTGTACTTTTAATATTCCTGTACTTGTTTAGTCTCTAAGCTTGAAATGTGGGCTACAGCATCATCTTTGATTAAAGACCACAGTGGGGCCAAACCACCCCCCCAAATGGGTCATGAAAATGTCCGGTTGTTGGTTAATTTTTAATAATTTTGTTACTTTTCATCATCTCTTTACCAAACTTGGTAATTTGATATGGGTCTTTGTGCCAAACAATTTGACATGAATGGTGATGCCAAATGTCAAATTATGATGTCATAATTGGTGACGTCATATTATTCTCTAAAATAAAATTTGTAAATTTGTAAATTTTTCTAGTGTTTTAGAAAGAACACGTCAAGAGGAGTTGAATGCTGAAAACAGTTTGTCGATGTGACAAATAATGGATGAGATATGGCATTTTAGTTTTTGAAAATTTCACAGTCTCAAAATAGGGTCCCCCCTTGTGTAATACGTTTGAATTTAAGTGTTGTTTTGTTGCGTCAATGACACCATTTAAGTTGCAGATAAGATGTCTTAAATGACGGAAGCTAAATGAAAAAGAAAAACTCGGAAAAGTTTTTTCCTGCCTGAGAGCTAGAGCCCCCAAACCAGTTTTGTGACGTAATTAAGTGTCACGTGATCAATTATGCACTTGCTAATGTTATCGTTTTTGAGCCAAAAACTTAAAATCTAAAATGATACGATTTTTTGGAACAACAAGAAGTCCATTTTACCAGATTATTAGCTTGCATGGAAAAAACTGTACAAAAAAGATCAACAGGATTGTTTTTAGAAGAAAAGTATGGTTCCGGGGGGGACACTTTAAATGTGTTTAAATTGCCATAACTCAAGATACGTTTGTCTTAGTGAGGTACGGTTTTCAGCATTTTACTCCCCTTGCCAAGTTCTTTCAGATGACATAACTTTTTATTTCAAATTTGAAATTTTCAGTTAACTCGTTTTGTGACATCAGCCATTATGATGTCACAATTTGGCCTTTTTAGTCATTCTCGTACTTAAAAAAATTGGGCAACAACCCAAAGTTTTTTGCCAAGTTTGGAAAAGAAATATGGAAAAAGAAGCAAAATTAGTCTATTAAAATGACCCATTTGGGGGGTGGTTTGGCCCCACCGTGACTCTCTTGGCTGACTTAGTGGTTGTTGTAAGCAAACTTTGTTTGTTTCTTCTTTTTAGACCTAACAGACCGTAGCAGTTTTGATAAAACCAAGTTTTGGGTTGATCAACTAAAAGCTGCTGAACCTGTAAGTCCCTGGTTTAACTTAACCAATTTTCCTTACCAGTTTACATTTACATATATTCCTTAAGGCATCAAAGATTGTTTCCACAAGTTGATGATTTCCTTTACTGTACTGTACTGTCCTAGCTCAATCATCCAGACATCGTCATGGTGACTCTCCAAAAAAGGCCAGATTATCAAGAGTTCAGACATTTGAGAAAAATGAATATTTAGATACATAAATTGAAAATGATCACATTTTTAGCAAGACATAGGCAAGAAATCAAGTGTAGCTATTATTAGATGAAACCTTATCCATAGATGTCTAAAATAAACCTTGTTTGACTTCATCGGCTCTGGTCCTGTCTTTCAATAAATTTTTGCTGGTTAACATGGGTAAATAAAGCTTTCTTGAGACAATGTATAGTAGAGTTTCTTATCTAAGGAAGCAACAATTGATACACAATGCAGCAACCAAGCCTTGATACACCCCCCCCGTGATGAAAATGAATTTTCTCTTTACATCATCAATACTTGTTCAGACATTCAAGTGATGAGAATATAGGAAGTGATCAGCAAGGATCAGTTGTCTTGATATTTAGACAAATTCTCCTTACTGGTTCCATATAAGAAACATATGAAGAACTTAAAAGAGAATAATGCATTTTTATATCAGGGTTTAAAGGGTTAAGGTCCAATGTGCTATCCCCTACAGCATGACCACTCTTCCAGCCTGTGAGCAAAAACTGAAATGGGCAACTTTCCATTTTTTTTTTACATTTTTTGGCCTTGATTAATGCACCTGTTGCACATCCGACATTTTGATAGTGCAAATTAAACACACACTGTTCATGTGTATCCTGTTTTTGCTATAGGATTGCAAGATTTATCTTTGTGGAACTAAACTAGATCTGATAGAAGAGGCCCTTCAGCCAAGAGAAGTGCAAACCAAGACTGCTGTGAATTATGGGAGAGGTCAGTTTGAAGTTTACTGCATAGCAAAAGAGTCATCAGTCAACATGCCTTTTTACTTCCAGTTGGATTGGACCAGAGGCTTCTTTGAATTGGAAGTAGTTAAATAAATGCTTTAGTTATGACCCAAAATCAATAAAGTACAATAAAAGTCCTAGGAGCATTATACCAGCTGTCATAAATCCTCATCCGACCCTCCCACACGGTAAAAAATAACCATTAGTAAGACTTAACTTAGTTATGCATGCATGCCTTCCTTCCTTCCTTCCTTCCTTCCTTCCTTGGCTGAGAAGTGCTCTATCATTTAACTATGTTCTATTCTCTTTCATGTAGAAGTTGGTGGGGATGTGTTTGAAACATCTAGCAAGAGAGGGTACAATGTTGGTAAGTTTTTCAAATGCCTGAAACAAAGAATGATTGGAATAAACTGTAAAAGCCATTTGCAGCTTAATATTTTAAAGAACAACACAACACTTTTAAGTTTCAAAGACATGTTTTGGCATCCCTGATGTGTTGTTCTTTAAAATATTAACTTGTTTCCTGCTACCAAGACCATTTGCAATTTACTGTTGAATACAATAAAGTAACATCTACACCATTCTTATAAATTGGGGGGCTTGGTGGCTCATCAAACCTAAAATCAAAGCTAATTTTTTTTAGTATTACTGCTCCTCCTCCCTAGATTGTCAGTGACCAAAATTTTGTTTTTCTGGTGGCTCCCTGAAAGGAGCCATTTATGTTTGGTGATTCTTTTTGCTTTTGCTTATTAGCCCTATAATCAGATTAATGGTCATGGAGCATATAATAGGTTACAGATGAGGGCAAACTTATAAATGGCATTTTTTCAACCCACTTAACTCACTTGCTTTTAATTTCTGTTGGCAGATAAAGTTTTTGAAAAGATAGCAGAAGATTTTATGAAATCCAGCAAAATGCAAGCCTCAGGTATGTTTATTTGCTTTTGCATCTCAGTTGCATTACAGCACATCAAGAAAAGATAACCTATTTTTCGTATTGTTACTTCCTCTCCTCTATTAATTTTGTATTTAGTATTCTGTAATTCCTGTAATTCTTGCCTGGACAGACTGCTGTACCTTTGTAGCTCCGCCCACCTCGCAGCCAAAACACCCATCACTTTGCTTTAGGGTACTGAGCCCCACTTCCCTTGCCACCATCATGGTGGACAGTAACTTTTCATAACTGAAGAAGACAACTCAATATAAACTCTTGATTTGGTGTTTTCACCTCTTGTTTTAGGACCAAAGGGAGATGTGCAGTTGGAAAATGCAACGACAAGAAAATCATGTTGCTGACAAAGGGATGGTAAAATGCGGCTTTGGACAAAGGCTGCCCTGTGGTGTACAATCCAGTAACACAGGGCACCCATAATACACCTCAATTTATTAAGTTATTTGGGTGTACTGTTAAACATGGAGCAAGCCTATAAAGCCATCATGGGAAGCACTAAGTCGACTATAAAACATTTCAATCATGTGAGTATCAGAATCTCAGCTGGAGGTGGTAAACACTGATCAACCTAAGAGTAATAACTCAAATGTCGTGAAGTTACCAAAACGATTTGTTCCCTACTAAAGTATTAATAAACTGAATTGGTAGACTGATACAAATTTTTTCAAGACTTATTTTTTCAAGAATTACTCACCCATTTTGCTGAGGTAAAAACTAATAATTATTCATCTGATTCATCAAGCAACAGTCTTACCCAATTTTCGAATAGAAGCTGGCTTTTTCTTGGTCTGGAGAAAGGAACCAATCAAATGTGCCATTGGCACCTGCTGGGAGTTGTGATTGACAAGCTGCACACCTCGGCGTTGCTATATAGACTTGCTCTGTGTTTAAGGTGTTTGCAATGCTGTTGTGATAAATGGTTAAAAGGCTGAAAAAGAAGTATATTGCTAAAGCTTCAAAGTATAAAATTTATGAAGTTGTAATATATAAATTTGCCACAAGGGTTGTGGAATTTTATTTTAGCAATATTGCTTTTCTGTTCTGCAATAATTTATTTTCTTCACTTTTCTTACAGAGAAGAAAACTTCTATCGGGTTCTGCCAGTTAGAAAAAAACAATAATCTGACTCAAGGTTTAAACCTATGAGAAACAGGATTAATGGATGTTTCTAGCTTCTCCCTGGATCTTGCTTTTATGCAAAAACATCTTCACATCACCCATTTAACAGTTCATGGATTATTTTGTCCTGCAACATTGTTAATTTTATCATCATTTACACTTGGGAAGTGTGTTTATATTTTTTAAAAGAGGTTTTATAAAATTATCAAACCTGTTTATTAAAACTACCGGGGGTATGTAGGGTTACAGCCTCATTCCCAATTGTCCTCCGTGTGAAATCAAAAGTGACATCTCCCAACCAGCTCAGCGGAAAAGTTCACATTATCGCACTTTGTTCCAAGCGTCTCTGTGTCACTTGCTAGTGCAATAGGGGGCTTAAGCAACCGTGATGGCAACGCCAAGAAAAACATCACCTTAAAAATGACTTCCAAATATTTCAAACTTCTTCGCAATAGTTTCAACTCGTTCAATCTGTCTAATGTAGCCGAACAATCCAGCAGCTGACTCTGTAAGGACGGCATTACAGTTCAGGTAGAAAAAAGAAAATTCACCGTTGTGTGTTCACGTTCTACATAAAACTTTGAATTTGGTCATTTCACGTTGTTGTTTTGCAGAGGATGGCAAAAAAATGTTCCAAAATCTGTATCGCACGTGCAGAGTCATTGATTTGCTAATTAAACCTTTTGTTTTGTGACGTTCTCGTCAGCCGTCACTGTCATGTTTGCTTAAGCTCCCTATTATCTCCTGGGCACGAGGCTGATAGGGTTAGTTGTTTGAACCTTATGTCCCAGTGATCTGTCTAAAGTGATCACCTGGATCAGAGATTCCAGTATGTTGAGGTGAAATCCTCTTCACTGTCAAATAAACACTGGATTGACCTGTCAGATGATGCTGTTAACTTTCTGATATGTGAAGTGAATGATCAGTTCATTACAGTTTTAGTGGCCAATAAGGTGATAAAGCAGAGGCTTCAAGACCATCAACAGTTGATGGTTGTAGTGATGCCTGGGGTGGGGAGGAGGGGGGTGGTGCTCCCTATAGTGGGCCATACGGGGAGGCTCCACCCAAAAGGGGTGCCTTTTTTTATAAGCTCACCGTATACTTTAGGGTAGTATACGAAAGTGTCACAAAGTCCCCTGCAAAGTGAAAGGGATGGAGGCTAAAGAAAAGGAAAATCTTAACCATCTAGTGCCAAGGTCAACCTATAGTTTTGTTTTCGAATTGGAAAATCCGTTGGAAATGGCCGCCATTTTAACCCATTAAGTCCTGATATAAAAATGCATACTCTCCTTACTGTTCTCCATACATTTCTTATGGAACTAGTAAGGAGAATTTGTCTAAATATCGAGACATCTTATCCTTGGTGATCACTTTCTTTATTCTCATCACTTGAATGTTTGAACAAGTAGTGGTAATGTAAAGAGAAATTTCATTTTCGTCACTGTTAACACTAAAAGGGTTTATGTCTGTTATCCAATCAAGCTGGATAAGCTATTCATTTACTGTTCACGTAGAAAAAAGAAAATTCACTATCGTGTGTTCACGTTCTACATAAAACTTTGAATTTGGTCATTTCACGTTGGTGTTTTGCAGAGGACGGCAAAACAAGGGTTTTAGCCTCCGTCTCTTTCACTTTGCAGGGGAGATTACATTAATAATATTATTTTCATCATTTGTAGGTAGTGTAGTTATTAGACTTAAAAGTAAAGAATTGTATCCATTAGAGTTATCCGTTATCCATTATCCATTATAGTTTGGAACAAGCATTAAGGATTTGTTATTTTAAAGATATTATTGGAAGTTAAGTCCCTACCAGATGCTCAGGAGAAATTTTAGCTTTCAAGTAGTTACCATTGGCTGATCTAGTTACAGGGGGCCTGAATCCCCACCCCTCCCCATTTTAATCAAATTTGAATCCAACAAATGGTGCTGAATACTGGAAAGTCGTGTTCCTTGTGTCACAGTAAATCGTCATCACCACGGTCTTCACCCACATGAAAATTGTTTGCAGTTAAATTTAGAAAGAAAATATATCCAGCCACCTAAAAAAGAAAAAGAAAAAGAAAAATCTTAACCATCTAGCACTAAGCTCAACCTACAGTTCTGTTTTCAAATTGGAGAATCCATTGGAAATGGTCGCCATTTTAACCCTTTAAGCCCTGATATAAAAATGCATATTCTCCTTACTGTTCTCCATACATCTCTTATGCAACTAGTAAGGAGAATTTGTCTAAATATCAAGATATCTTATCCTTGGTGAAGACTTCCTTTATTCTCATCACTTGACACTTGAGTGTTTGATCAAGTAGTGATAATGTAAAGAGAAATTTCATTTTTGTCTCTGTAAGGGCTTAAAGGGTTAAAAGGCCTGCAATTAGCTTTGCTGGCTAATTGTAGCACTTTTCAGCACTGTCAATCTGACACTGGCTACCCTTTATCACTTATTATGGTCAGAGTACTAGTCTGAAATTTCAGCCGTCTGCTCCCCCCAACCCATATGGGGAGCAGGGGAGAGACAGCGTGGAAGAAGAGTCTCTCTCTCCTGCACCCCCTGGTGGGTAGGGAGAGGAGACGTCTAGCATTTCAGATAAGTCAGAGTACTTCGACTAGTTTTTGTGAAATATTTTGAACTCTGAGACAGTATTGAATTTGGCTAGTTTCAGGTGATCCTTGAGGTGGGCTGGTTGTTCAAAAAAAAAAAAAAAGAAAAAGAAATAGAAAAAAAATCAAAACAGAATAGTTTTATTTAAAGACTCTCTGTCGACCACAATGCAACGCGCGCCTAAACGGAGGTTTCGTGGACCACGAAACCCCAAAGTTTCGGGTTGGCGTTAGAAGGCTGCGGAAATCTGCTTTCATCCAAGTCATCCTTCAGTGGAATGGATAGAGATTTTCTTATGGAACTATGAAATTTATCAGGGAACTATTGGAGAAGTGTTGATTTGAAAAATGTTTTATTCTTCGCGTTACAAAAGCGACATTAGGACACTCGATGTTTCGCACAGCTCTCAACCGACAAGCAAGACCACACTGAAAGTTTTTAGTTATACCTCATGTCAGAATAATGTGACTTTGGACGATCCAGTGAGTTCATAGGGAAGAATAACAGAATTCTTACGGTTATGTGAAACTGAAATGAGAGTAAATATCAAACTGACTACAGTAATGAATGTTTCTGTAGATTGGACGTGACTGAGCATTCAAAAAACCCCGCGGGTGACAAATCGCGGTTTTGTAACCACTGATTAGTGATAAAATAATGTCAATTGCTTTTACTCTACACACCTTTAGACATTTTAAAGCGTGATATGTTAAGGTATAAGTGCTGTTCAACATAAATGAATGAGCGAACTGATGAACCGATGCACTAAAAACCAAATGCACTATGTCAATTTGAAAATATTTCTCTGCCTGCGTGACATGTAATGACAGTCTACGATGAATCGTATTTTGTTACAGTCATCTGCAAGACATATAAACCAAAAAATTTAGCTCTTTCTATTGACAAAACGTATACACCTAACGAAGCGAACACCTTCATTTCCTTTCTTGGTGGCTAAAGGGCTCAAATCTAGCCGTTTTTATCACAATGTTCTCTCTCAGAAGGAATCAAAACATAAACAAACGCGCGCGTTGCATTGTAGTCGACAGAGAGTCTGTAATTATCTGAGGAGCTTATCCAAGCCAGTTGATCCTGTGATGAATGCGGTAGAGGCATTTTGAATGAAACAAAATGAAATGTGATTATTTAGCTAATTAGTTTGAGGGCTCTGAAATGGGATTATGAAAATTTGTGTGAAGTACAGGATACTTGCGTTGATTTAAGTGGCCTGAATTTCAGCTGTCTCCTCTGGGGCCTATTTCTTGAAAGCCCCAAAAAGCCATTTTTTAAAAATGAACCGCTCATTCTTCAAAGCTGTCATTTTAACATGTCTTTAAGTTAAAAAATGTTTAACGTATAGCAACGTTTCTTGCTTAGAAACTTCTTTGTTTTCAAGAAACAGTGTGAATTATCTTGCCCGAAATCACCCCAAAAAGTTTTGAAGCTTTTGAAAAACACACACCTGGTTGCCTACCCCAGAGAGTAAGCAACCTGAAAAGATGGCCGCAATTCAGGCTTTGAATTATTAAGGTCCTCACAAATTACTTGTTGAATTATCAACAGAAATATTCTTTATGTAGCTTACAAGAAACTCAACTTTCTTTTTCTAAATATTAGCCAGATGAATCTGGTGCTTTTATTGTAGCATATTCTGAAATGGAATATCATATATTGCAATGATATCTTGATTCACATATTTAATGGGCAAAATTAAGTCAGATAAAGGCCAATTTTCAACATAATTTACTGTCTTAGAATTAGTTTTGCCATTTGGTGTAACTCCATAGAATTAGAGGATGGCCACGTCGTCATCTTTTGCTTGTAAGAAGGTGGAGAAAATATCACTTCCAAACTGAAATGATTATCATTGTATAAAACTATGATTATCTAGATTACAAAAATAAACTCATCCACAAGCCATGATGAAGACTGATAAACAAATACACTTTGAAATTCCATAGAATTGCGAAATTAACGAAGCAAGGAAGCAACTGATAACTCTGCCCTCCTCCCCAGAAAAGTGCCCGTTTCTGTCCTAATTAGGTGTTGCCTACACTGATAAATATTACTGCAGAGAGGAATATTTCATTGTTTAGTTATGCTTGGTTCTTTTCCAGCTGTTACCATGCCTCCCCCGGGCACACCTCCAGAGATTTTTTTACTTGATGTTCTATTCCCCACCCCCGGGCACACCAAAAGGGACAATTCCCCACTCCCGGGACTGGCTAAAAATTTAGAGAAGTTTCGTTTTGCATCCACGAAGTTAGACGCCATTGTGTAACCGGATAATTCCTTGGGCAAGTTGTTATTTCGATTTGCCCCGCCCTCTTCCCTGGGACAAGATCACTTTAATTAAAAAATCCCCCGGTCAGAAGGGCTGGATTTTCCTGTCATGGGGGTGTGCCCGGGGGGGGGGGATGGTAACAGCCAGAATTGAACCACGCATTACGTGGGAAACATGGAATATTGCGTTCAGAAACATGAAAATGTTGCTCCCCAGAAAGCAACTGCCTCTGACGCATGTGTTTCCCCGGTTGAGCCACAGAGAAAACAGACGAATCAACGTTCCTGTGGGATCAGGGCCGTAGCCAGAAAAAAAAATATGACTGAGGCAATGTCCATTGTTAATTTCTCGTCCTTTTTATTTAGGGTATTAAACGAAAAAAATGACTGAGGAAACGAAAAATTGACTGATACGTATACGGCCCCGGGGATTACCACAGTTCCTTACAGATATGACAGATGTGCATTTCGTGGTATGAGTCAACTCACGTGACAACTGAAACAGACAAGTCGGGTTTCAGCTTTCACATTTCGCTTGTTTGTGTTGGACGTTGCGTCTTTCGAGACAGTTCAGGTTACTTTCGAGTCTACAAGCGGCCGTAAATCGATGTAAACTGAATTCAAAGCCTTAAGAACTACTGAAGATGTAGTTAGAGTGATTTTAAGGTGAGGTGTTTGATTTGTCTTCCTTGAAATGTCTGCAAATCTAAGTTTATTAATAGGCAGGATTTCATTTGCTTTACTTGTAGCTGATGTTTTTGCTTTCTTGAACGTTCTTTTGTTGATCTTTCGTGTATTCGCTGGTATATTCCCTGAGTTTGTTTTTGTATTTTCTAATTGAACTTAGATAGCGTGATAACTACGCGGTTGCGTATCTTATGCTGCGGCAAACAAGTGATGCCTGAACTTTGTATCCGAACCAATGGTACACTGTACAGCTGACGATAAAGGAATCGCTTAGAAATAAAGTCCTTTTAGTTATTTATTTACTTATTCATTTATTTTTAAAGATTATTTTCTTAGAAGCCGAAAAAAACAGGTTATACACATTGAACAAGGCGTAGCAAAAACGATCATCAATGCTTCAGTGTGAAAGAATTCTCGGATCGTTAATTGTTTCTACTAAGGTTTATTTTAAAAGCGAAATATTTAATTGTCTCAACGGAAAGTAACAACTGCGTCCTTTACACAGTTGAAAACAAATATCAGTTGGTTTTCAATAACTGATAAAGTTCAATTTCATTTGTTTATTCTTCAAAAGACATTTAAAAGTTAGTTGATGGCGATCAGACATCAATAAGATTTATCCTTTGTTGTTTTGTGTCTTGGTGACCTTTCAACAAGGAGCATTGATTTGTCTGGCTTCAAGTTTCAACACAGCTTTTAATAATTTTTCTCGTTAATCAAAGAGAATAAATACGTTATTATAATTATTGTAATTTTGCATTTGCAACTGGGCTGTCCCTGCAGCTGCATTATTTTCAAAACTTTGTTATCAACCAATAGACGGACAATGATATGTTTTTTTTATTTACAGTTGATACTTTCAATCATCCTTTCCATATAAAACAAGCTATGTTATGTCACTAATTTTCTCACTTACTAGTTTTTGCAATGTATGTGATGGGATAAAAAGGCCACAGATACTGCAAATGCAAATTCTATTACAAATAAATTCTAGAAAATCAACATACTTTTTATATACTTGAGAGCTCGGATTGCTTCTACTGTGTTCTTCATCTTGCATTTATTTATTCTTATTTTCTCTGTTTTAGCACCATGTTCCAATGGAGTCATTTGTGAACTCCCTAACAGCTGGGAATGTACAGTTGTCCGTGCCTTATGCTGAATCTTTAAACAATTTGGTCAACTACAATTCAGAGCTCACTTACAGTTCCAGTTCTTCACGTCCGAGCCAGAATCAAGGAACAGCTCGATTGGACATCAGCACTAAGCTGCCTACAAAGCTGTCAAAAAACCCAAGTACTTACGAGAAAGAACTGCGTCAAATTGTAATTGACTTGTACTCAGACAAGGAATTCCCCGCAGAGGAACCCCACCAGCTGCCTGACATGTCTGCCTTTCCTGGGTTTCTTTTGGTGCAAGAACCTGGAGGTCCTGTAGTACGTGGGTCTGGGAGTCCTGTGGTACAAAAGCCTCCAGTTGCTTTGGTGGAAGGTTCTAAAGTTGTTGAAGTTCAAGGTCCCAGCAAACCTATAGTGCAAGACACTAGGGGCCCTGAGGTGCAAGGGCCGCCATTGGAAGGTGCATCTCACTGGGGAGTTCAGAGAGTGAGCGCTCCTCAGCCCCTTGATATGATACGAATGACAGAAACCTCTGGGAGTGTTTCAGAGTCTGGATCAGATGGATATTACTCTCTGGATAACAGTATTACACCAGCAGAGGGCAATGGAATACAGAGTTTACAGGATCTCCAAGGTTACTTGGTGAAATTCCAAAACAGCAAGCCAGGTACAGTAATTTTAGTTTCAACAGGTTGCTGTAAAACTTCATGAATAGTTTTTTGATGTTTGGTGGTTTTCAATTTGTATTAATTTGCTTTTTTTGTTTTGTCTGTCTGTCTGTGTTTGTTTGTTTGTTTTTTGTCTGTATCCAGCGAATGCCATTGTTTTGTGTACTTTTGGGGGGTTAATAGTCATGGTTTAGTGCTGCAATGGGTGATTAGAAATCTAACATGAAGACTGCTAGTGTGTACCACAAAACCACAGATTGCCACAGTTATTTGTTACATTCATCTTCTCATCCTTCCCATGTCAGAAACTCCATCCTGTTCTCTCAGTTCCTTAGACTTCGACATTTTTGAAGTGATGGTTCCGATTTTTCCAACAAATCAGGGGAGATGTACCAATTTTTCAAGATGTGTGGCTATCCCGACTCTGTTGTCAACGCAGCTCAACACTGTGCTCAACAGACTTATCAACATTTAGCATTGCAAATGTGAGAATTCCATTTATGCTCACTTGTCAGCCAAAAACATCATTTTAAAGAACTTTAAATTACTTCAAAATGACAACGAAACAGGTAGAATCTTTTCATAGCCCCCACTGATTTCGTTTAAACATGACAAAAATATAGGGAACTTTCTTGTTAGATCAACCCAGATTTTATGCTCACTTGTCAGCCAAAAACATCATTTTAAAGAACTTTAAATTACTTCAAAATGACAACGAAACAGGTAGAATCTTTTCATAGCCCCCACTGATTTCGTTTAAACATGACAAAAATATAGGGAACTTTCTTGTTAGATCAACCCAGATTTTTAAGTGCATGCGCAAATGGTGTAACATTTGTCCTTTCCTTTGCAATGAGGACAAAATAACAATACCCAAGCAATCGATTAAAACCACTGATCGTTTTACATGCACCTCTGCAAATGTTATCTATTGCATACTGCATGCACTTTATGCAAAACGATATACATGGGTAAAACAGGGAGGAGACTGGGCGACTGTTTTTTGCGAACACCTACAAGATGTTGAAAGAAATGACAAGGATGCATCCAAGCCAGTTGCCTGACAGTTCAATCTCCCTGATCTTTCTAGCCAACACATGATGGTCTGTGGCCTTTCCCTACATTAGGGTGACGAAGGGATAACAGTCGAAACGTCAGCTTTCAATTTCTCCACATTGGCCAATTTACCTTGTTAGCTCAGTTGATAAATCCAAATTTTTGTTTTTACTGCTAGGATTGTCTTGGTACCTTTTAAGCTGGAACCTGGTAAAATATGGCTGCAAATATGTAACCACTGTGTCAGAATTATTCCTTTTGAGAGTAAAAATGAATTCAAGCCATTCCAACAAAACAATATGGGAGTTGGAAGATCAACAAAAAGCCCTCTTAATTATCGTTCTTCCTCTATTAAGCTCCTGGGGGCTTACTACTTTTAAGTCTCATAAAGAGGGGCTTATTAAAGGAGGGGGCACTGAATAGAGAGAGGGGCCTTATTAGAATTTTGTTCAAGTCGAAGTTCGGCGTAAACAATATGAGAACACTACTGACTGAACTTTACTGTCAACACACCTTCTCGTGCATTATATGACAGATCTGTACTGTTTCAACAAACCGCAAGATGGCTGAATTTTGAAGTTTGGGCTTTCAGACACAATTTAAGCACGTACTTGAGTAGCAGCAGAAGGATAGATTGCAGGAATTCAGTGACAACAATTTCGGCAAATATTTTAGTCAATGGAGGGAACACGCAATTACAGACGAATAGTGGCGGTTGTAGAGGGGGAGGGGTGAGTAGACGAAATGCGATATGTGACCTTGTTCTGTTTTTACCATAGGATTGCCATCCCGAAATGTTAGCTTCTCTTCAGATCTGACGACTCCATTGTTTGACGACTCTGGAATACATCTGGAATTTGCCATGCCTTTTGACACCGACATATCAGAGGAAGAGGGGGATGGGCAAAGTACTGAATCTAATAGCAGTCAGGGTGTGGAACATGGAAAGGTTACAAATGTCAGGAAGGAAGTCTCTGGTGAGCCTGCATTCATTATCAGAGAAGAAGGCTCGGAGAGTGAAGTGGGTGATGTTGCAGAGCCAGAAGTTGTACGTGAGCTAACTGGAAGGGAATGCAGCGCCTCCTCTGAGGGAAGTGTTTTGAACAAAAATCAGATGATATTCGGGAATGGTCACAAAACAAATTCACGTTTAACCTCTACAGAGGAAATATCAAAGGTGCAGAAAGCGTTTCCTGCTGAGGAACTTCGTTCTGCTGTTCTGGCCGAAAAAGCTGATGGAAGTTTTCTGGATGAAAATAATATGATATTCAGAAACGACCATGGGTTTGACTTCATAAAGAGGACGGATCCCTCAGGCGCAGAGGATGTCTCGAGGTCGCATAAATATGAATTTGCCGGTCACGAGCTGTGTTTGGAAGCTCCGATCCTCAAAGCTGATAGAAGTGTTTTGAGCAAGAGTAAGTTGCCTGGGGATGGTGGCAAAACGAAAGCAGATCTTGCAGTCACAGAGGATCTACCAAGGGTGAAGACATCGTTTCCTGGTCATGTGATTTCTGTAGTTGCACTGAGCCCTGAAACTGATGCAAGTGTCATTGGGTATGAAAATGTTCTGTCCAGGTATGACCAGGAAATACGGCCAAATGTGACAGCGGTAGAGAGCACATCAGGAATGCAGAAACCACCGGACAAAGAAAAATCTCAAGATTTTGAACTTCAGCGCGCAAGTTTGGAGGGGAAGCTGGAATCACTGCAGGAAGAATTTGCTAATGTCTTAGAGGACAGAAAGTCGTTGCAGATTAGACTCCAGGCAGTGGAAGTGAGACTGAAAGAGGAGGTTCAGAAAGCGCGAGAAACCAAGCCAACTGCGGTGTCACTGGTTGATGAGCTGCGGCAAAATAAGTGTGAGTTAGAGAATCAGCTGGTTACTTTACAGAGAGCATACGAAGAGAAACGCGACGGTCTTAATGATGCGCTTGAACGGCTAAAGCAAGCCAGTGATACTATTGAAAATCTCAAGCGTAAGCTGTTGTTAGTCGAAGGAGAGATTTGCCAAAGAGAAGAAACGGTATGCAAGCTGCAAACTGAGATGGATAGCCTAAGGAAATTGCTAGACCAAGCCAAAGAACAGAATGAGCAATTCAAGAAGGAAAATCTTGCTTTGAATGCAGATATTGCTAGCCTTGTTGATGCTAAGGAATGGCTTCAGAAGCAGCTGAAAGTAGCTGGAGAAGCACGGATGAAGATGCAACTTGAAGCGAGCGAAATAGAGTCTTCATTAGCAGCCAAAAATCGCCTCATCGAACAGTTAAGGTGCGATGGTGCGCGCTCTAATCAGCAACTTGCAGAACTGCAACAGAGCTCGCTCACGGAGAAAGCACAGATTTTAAAGCACATGGAGGAGGTTGAAGAAGGTATTACACAACAAAACCTGGCTTTCAAGGAGTTGGAAAGTGAAAAACAAGTGATGGAATGGACGTTAGGAGCAAAAGTGGAGTCACTAACAAGCGAAAATAACAAACTTCTGAAGCTAGTGAACTCTGCTGTTGAGATAGAGAAGGATCTTGAAGCGGCTAAACAGGATGTGTGTTTGAAAGAGGCTTTGCTCGACACCATCGTTAAAGAAAAGAATGAAATCCAGGAGCAACTGAAGCTTGCTCGCGAATCTACTGAGGAATACAAAAGAAATCTCTCCGAGCTGGAATCAAAGTTTAATGAAACTAAACAAGAGCTAAAAACAGCGCAAGACGATATAGGAGAGAAACAGTGTTGCATCCAGAAACTGCAAGAAGAGAAGAGAATTTTAACGGCTAATTTAGAAGTTGCTAACGAAGAGCGGGCAGCTTGTGATAATGCAATTCACATGTTGAGGCTGGATCTCGAGAAAGTCGACCGTCGTTTTAAGCTAATGAAAAGAGAACTGACTGTTAAGAAAAGCCAACTTGAGGAGACAACGCGACAAAAGGATGGCTTCGTGGGCGAGTTACGTGCGCTGAGAGAGGGATTGGAGAATCAGGTTAATTTGTGTTGTGCCGTGAAAGAAGAGTTAGCGCAGAAGGAGAAGCTTATTGAAGAGTTCCATGAGGTGAAAGATGCGCTGGGAAAGGAGATTGCTGGTCTGACTCGGCAGCTGGAGTATTCACAAGACGAGATTGCAAGAGTGGAGAAAGAGAAGGATGGGATCCAGGAACAACTTCAGTTTACAATGAGGTATGTAGGTAACCAAGTCACTTTGTTCACCCTACCCCTACAAAGGTAAACTGACTTGCACAGTCATCAACCATAGTTACAAAAACAACCAGCAAACCACGAAAAGCAGAGTAGGATTAACTGCAAAAGTTTCAAAATAGTTTCGCATTTCTTCATCCTCTTTCTTCACTTGTTATATCTCCTTTTTGGTCTTCTTCTTCTTCTTCTGAAATAATAATAATAATAATAATAATAATAATAATAATAATAATAATAATAATAATAATAATAATAATAATAATAATAATAATAATAAACTCTTTGCAGTTGATGTTGTACCCGCCCGCCTAGATTAGCAACTGCTACCTGGGGTCAGTCCATTGATGTACGACATGGTCAATTTAAGTCCGCCAATCGCAGCAACCAAACCTTTTGAACCAATTAAACTTAACTTTTTTGTGTCTCTGCTACAGTGATGATTAACGAAAGAAAATAACGCAACTATTTGTCAAATCTTGAAATTTAGAGTGACGTGTTGAGTTTTTGTTTTCAGGGAAATGGTTCAACTGGAAGAGAAGTTTCATCAGTCCCTTCTTGAAAGAGCAAGGCTGGAAGGCGAACTTGAGACAACGCAACAGTCAAACAAAGATGAAATTGAATCGCTCAGAAGTCAAAATGAAACGCTCAGGGAACAAGTCAAGACAGAGAAAATACATCTGCAGACTGAAGTCACAAGGGAGCGCGATAAAGTCATTAACTTGGAGCAGGAACTTAAACTCATGATGGATGAGATGAACAGAAAGGAAAGTCAATATAATCACGATTTACGAGCTGCGGGGGAAAACTTAGAACAGACGAAAAGTAGAAAAGAGATTGTGGAGCAGGAATTGAAGAAGCTTCATGAAATCACGGAGCAAAGCGTGGTTGAATTGAAGAAAACGTATGAGAGGAAGCTAGAAGCCATTCAAGGAGATCTTTTTGTTCTTCAAGAGGAGAAGTCTAAACTTGAACAAACATATGATGCATTGCAAAAGAAAACCGCAAATGAGCTCGGCATAAAAAGCCGAGAAATGAGCCAAATGGAAAAGGAACTTGGGTTCTTGAAAGGAATGCTGAAACAAGCAAAAGCTGAAGCCGAGAAAATGCACCTTTGCGCAATTGAGCTTGAGCGAGAAAAAGGTCGGCTGGCTGGAGTCTTAGCAAGTCAGAGAACTCTGCGAGATCATGTGGTTAAGATGGAAAGTGAGATTGCATCGCGCGAATCGGCTTTGCTTGAGGTGAAAAACGAGATGGAAAGATTAAAGAGAGAAGAAGAAATACAGCGAAAGACGGCAAGTGAAAGAGTAGAGATGTTAGAAACGCAGTTGGTTAACGTTAGGCGGGAGAGCGAAAATATTCAAGGCTCTTTCAGGAAAGAAAGACAAGAAAATGCTACTTTGAAAAGTAAAGTGGAGGAACAAGGAAACGAGCGAGTGGAGTTGGTGAAGAAGTTAGACAGCGCTGAAAAAGAAATAAAACAATTACAAGAAAAGGTTAAGAATGAAAGCAATGAAGCGATGAGGTGTCGTTCTCAACTAGAAACCGTGAAGGAAACCCTTGTGGAAGAACAAACTGAGCGAGAGAATTCACAAAGGAGATTGGATGCGGTGTTAGAGCAGGCAGCTTGTAAAGATAGTCGAGTGCAAAGCTTGGAATGGGAACTAGGTCGGCGAACAAAAGAAGTAGAGTACCTTAAAGAACAGTTGCGAATCATGGAGGAACGACACCAGTTAGAATTGGAAAACTTGAAAACTGCTCTTCAAGTGTCGAGAAGTGAAACGACCTCAATGCGGTCCGACTTAACAGAAGCCAGAAAAAGCAAATGCGCTTATCAAACGAAGACATTTGAATTGAAAGATTCTCTTATCACCGCTAGACAAATCACAGAGTCGTTAAAACAGGAGTTATTTGTCAAACGCCAGGAGTTAAATTCGTTACTACAAGATGTGTTGGCTGCCAGGAGTCTTCGGCTTCTACAGGAAGAAGCTACAAAGAAAAGAGAAGCGATGGGTGATTACGATGAAATGCGAGATGACACAGATGCGGCAAACAGAGAGTCAACAAGCTGCTTCAGGTAAAAATTTACGCATTAACCAATGTATTTCACTACACCCTTTGCAGTTTTATCATGACCCAAGTAGCTTGTACTGGCACAAAGAGGTCGGTGTATCCACTGACAACTTGCAATGGAATGCCATAGAGGACACAGTAACTTAGTTGGCCACTGTTAGTAGACAATACAACAAACCTTGACAATTTGCCGTGATACAATCAATTTTAGCAATTGATTTGTATAGGAAATGACCTATCTGTTACACTGACAGATTGATTGACTGTTTAACAGACTGACAGTCTGACTAGCTGACTTACTTCCTTACTGACTGACTGACTGCCGTGATCGGCTGAAGGAATGTCTGACCATAGTTGACTATAGACGGACTGAGAGACTGTGACAAGCCGTTAATTGTTGACTGTCTGAGTGACTGTCTGAGCTGCAAATAACTGTCGGTCATCGGGCAATGTCCGACTAAAATCGGCCCATGTCCGACGAAATCTTAACTTCGGTTGGACATTATGTCCGGACAATTTTTTTTACCAAATAATAAGTAAATAATGATAAGAAATAATTATTTTAAAAAGACTTCCACTTAAAAATAATAATTAAAAAAAAAAACTTCCGACCACATTTCTGTTTTGTCCGAACAAACTTGAGACTTGGCAGGACATACGTCCTTTCAAGAAAGAAAAATTATTTGCAGCTTTGCTGACTGACTGACTGACGGACGGACGGACGGACGGACGGACGGACGGACGGACGGACGGACGGACTGACTGACTGACTGACTGACTAATGACTGGTTGGCTCACGGAACGTCATCTCGAGGGTTCATAACATCACCAGTAGTCTTAAGCATTTCCCAATTGGAGACAAGAGTAGACCGCCTTTGTAGGTGGTTGTTGGAACCTTGCAAAGCACTAGCCAGTAGCAAACATCACAGACAAAGGCAACACTTACTTTACAGCCGAGTGGATAAAGGGACACAGGCCAACGATGATGTTAAGAAAAACACCCGAGCGTTAATCATACAAGAAGGCGCCTTTATCGTGGCAACCTTATAATCTATTCTAACGACGTACTTGTCTATTTTTCAGGCCAATCCCAGGTCTGCAAGAGTGCATGTCTTCATTGAGGTAAGAACCGTGCGTAAAATTTGGGATTATTTGTCCATCGAACGGGGGTAGGGTTCATCAACGAAGACAACAGTCGAAAGAAGTCACATTGTTACATTCTCTAATGACCAGAATTAACGCTTCAAGCCCTAACAGTGACGAAAATAGAATTTCTCTTTATATCGTCGCTACTTATTCAGACATTCTAGTAATGAGAATTTCAATTAAGGAAGTAATGACCAAGGACAAGATGTCGTTATATTTAGACGAACTTGCTTCACGAGAAGTGTATGGAGAACAAAAAGGAGAATATGCATTTTTTGTCAGGGCTTAAGGGGTTAAAAAAGCTGACGTAGTCTTTCTTAATGTGAAACTTTTGTGTCTGACGTCGCTATTTTTGGACGCTTCTTATTTCAATTTCTTAAAGGAGAACTGAAGTCAAAAATCGTGAAATATGTGGACTTAGGGTGCGTTGTTTCGGGAACCATTCTGGAATAAGAAAACTTGGAATGGCTTTTTGGCGCGTTTTTTAATTACCCATTCTCATTTCGGAATCGATGGAATAGTAGTTCATGCCATTCCGTGTGTTCTGCTATTTGGGGGCAGAGCGAACAAAACAGGCATAATGTAAAAGTTGTCAATCACTTGGTGATAACAAAATAGCTGACCAAAACAACGGTGCATCTGTCCGCGGCAAATTTAAATTCTCCCATCAAGCCTGAGGAAAAAGCCTGCGGTCAGTTTTCAGTTTGGAACGATCGTTTTTGTCTCGTTTCATATTCCAGTAATTCTGATCATTCCCATTCTGCTTACTCTCATCCCAGAAGAGACTAAGAAAACACATCCTTAGCATACAATTTAATCGAAATTGTACTGGGACATTCCGATTTTCAAGGGAAAAAAAAGGCATTTCCTTTTCCAAAAATTTGGAACTGGGTTGTTAAAGATTGGTCTTGACTCTTCTAAATCCTATTGTGTTGTGCAATACATGTAGTGCTTGAGACCATTAAACAACACCTGAGAATTCTAATCCCAAAACAGTACAGTACAGACAATATTTTTAAACATTAATGCTAAAACCCTGGAGCATCCTGGACCTTGTTCAGTGCTGGGGACAGGGCACTACCCCAGGACTGGGATGGGGGAGGGGGGGGGGGTGGTTCCCTATTTCTGATTTTATGAGGTTGGCAGGTACGCCTTAGATTCTTTCTCGACAGACGCTCACCTTTTCCTGGCTTTTTCAGGTCACAAATCAGCAACCTACAGAAACAGATGAATGATCATACAGACTCGGTATTGACGGCCACTACGTCGTGGAGGTACAGTGTCAATTCAATACAATACAGTGGAGTGGGCTGGTAGGGTAACCCTTCCCCTTCAAGTTTAATACTGGGAAAAATGTCAATTTACGTTTTGTAAAGTACTGTTCAATAGCTCTTATATGAATGAACACACTTTGAGATTTTATCCATGGGCATGATAAACACCACCACAGGACAGAATAGTTACACTTTAGGGTTTCATACACAAACTCAAAAGATACAATCACCTTAAGCTTGTACAGCATAATTAACAATACCACAGGAAAGTATTGCTTATTGCTTTCATTTGAATGGTCACACTTGAGGATTACCCACAGACTCAAAACTTAGAGCCATCTTGTACAGCACAATAAACAGCATCACAGGAAAGTACTGCTCAGTAGCTTTCATTTGAGTGGTCACACTTTAGGATTTCATCCACAGACTCAAAACTTAGAACCACCTTGTACGGCATAATAAACAGCACCACAGGAAAGTGCTGTCGCATAGAATAGTCAAATTTTAAGAATTTGTCAACAGACTCAAAGTAAAAAATTCACCTTGTACAGCTGATATAAATTGCTACCAGATAATACTGTTTGCATTGTCACCCTTCAAGACTTAAAAATAAATAAATAAATAAATTGGGATTTTCCCATAGAATCAAAAGGAGAACAGCAGTACCATAAGAAGTATCTTTTAACAGCTTTTATTTGCATGGTGCAGGTAAAGATTTCATCCACAAACTCAAAAGTTAGATCAAGATTTGCCTTAGAAAGGGAAGAGTGAAGATTGATGATTAGAAGAAACATTATCGTATTCGGCGTTGTTGTTGCTACTTTATTTTGATGAGATGTTTGATTAGAAACTTGTTTTATTTCAGGTCGTTTAAAGAAAATGTGAACCAGCTGCAAGCAAGTTGCACCTCACAGAACAGTCAACTTTTAACAGCCGAGAAAGACAACTAAGTCTTCAATCAGAACTTTAAAATTCCCTATCGCTTTGCACTAAGGTCCCCTTAGTACTGACTGTTAGTCGGGTCCTGGAGATTCACCGCCAGTAGAAATTCAAACGAACAATTCTTCCGATAGCTCTTGTGCTAATTGCGCGCTCTTTGCGCCTCAAGCGCAGTGAGAAAGATTGTTATGCAGTGCATTGCACAGCGCGTCTTTGAGATGGAAAGTAGACAAATGCCGTTTGCCCTGCCGTGCTTGGGTTGAATAAACCTGTTCCAAGTACCAATTAAGTACAAGTGTTCAGCGGTTTCAAATGACTCAGTCTTGCCAGCTTCAAACTTAAGCTCAATGAATCAATTAACGGTCGGCTAAATGACTTATTGTCAAACTCAACTTTGACAAAATCTGCTCGAATGTTTGTTTATTTGGAGTTTTATTTATGTACTAAACTGAGTTTTCTCAGTGCCTATTGTAAAAGGTTAATTTTTTTTTATTAGTGGGTTTCAGTGAAAGGTTTCGTGGTCTTTAAAGTACAAAATTGAGATAGTGTAATCTTATTCAGAAATATTTTGTTTAATTGAGTGAGATATATTTTTATTATCGTTATTGTAAGAAGGAACAGATTTAATATTTTAAAAGACGAAAACCATATTTTTCATATACTTTAAATACTATTGAATTATTTTACTGCGTTGTATGCTACAACTCAATATTACATAGATTTAAATACGTTCGAATTTCAATAATTGTAACGTAAAAAATAAATAAAACTTCCTTGAAGTATAATTATCGCCAAAAATATATCTTTCATGATGCTATTTTTTCTATTTCTTCAAAGTACTGTCATTGACCATTCAGACAATGAAACTCTAAACCGAAACTGATGGAAAGGAACATAGAAAAACTTGAAAACTTCTGTTGGTCCGGTCGAAATTCTTTGAATTTTGCAAAAGCTTTTTCAGCGTCGAAATCCTTTAAAGCACTACCTCTTGTATCCTATCTATTTTAACAGATTTCTTGTAACACCTCTCTCCTCCGCAGAGGCTCCTGTTAGTAAATACCAGTGAAAGAAAATACGGGAGCGGGAGCGCTGGAGGGAGAAGACGGAAGCGCGGGGAAAGATGGGAAGAGGGAAAAAGCCTCCTTTCTCTCTCTTCCCTTCCCAGCGTTCCCCGCGCGTTTTTTCCCAAACGTGCAGTCAAGGCGCGACTGTAGGAGGCCTCTGCGGAGGAGAGAGTTGTAACACTGTCTCTACTGCATAGTTATGACCTGTTAACTGTTGTTTCGTGAGCCAATAGCGTCCCTTTTCACGTGACATTCATGATTAAACCTCAACTTCAAGTTTTCATCAGGCATCTGTCAATTCGATCAGTTTTGAGTGAATATCCCGTGATAGTGCTCCTTCAAAACATTGGTTGCGTTACATAATTTGGTTGTGCAGGCGGTTGCATGACGTTTCCGGGATTATGACTTTCAAAGCGAAGGAGAGTGTCCAACAACTCGTCCCCAGTCTTCGAACCGCCTTGTTCAAGAGTGATGTTGAGATATCGCTGGCGTAGCAAGTGGGCAGCGGCCTTTGGTTGTCTCTGACGTGTCAGGATACCTTTCTTATTGCCAACTACTCGTGTGGTACCTTTGAGCAACAAGCAAAACTTTTGTTAAACCTAGGCCAATAAGAATAAGAGACGTCGAGAATTCAAACTCTCTGAAAGCGCATGAGAGTCATGAGAGCTAAAGAACAAACGAGACAGAAGCTTTCATCCACTACAGTGAAAACTCAAATAGATTTCGTTCTCGTTTTGCCCGGGCTTAATGATCTTAAATTTTCACGCACGAAAAACTGCACTTGGGATTTGATCGAAGATTCCAGAAACGATACAAAACAAACATTACCATAGGAAAGTACTACTCTGCAGGTTTCTCTGTTTGTTACTGTTTGTCGGATTTGACCTAAAGATGTATAAGTAAAGTAAAACTACTTAACCGACGTCCTTTGAATGGCCGCAAAAAATGCTTCACCCTCGAAATCAAATGGTCACATTCCAGGATTTTATCTATAGACTCAAAAGTTAGAACCACCTTGTACAGCATAATAAACAGTACCACTCACACCACTTCTCAACAGCATTCAGTTAGAATTTTGTCCTGAAACTAAGAAGGGAGAATCACGAGAAATGACTCAAAGTTTGTCTCCTTGATAGAAGGAAGTCCAATTGATTACCGTTACAGGTACTACGTGGTCTCTGACCATTGAGGAAGTGATAAGGCCCAATGGGTGTGTCTAACCACGTGGGGTTGATCAAGGAATTGAACTCACCCTGCTGCGTCATGAAATCCGCAAAGTTCCAGATCATCTCGCCAACGAAAAACTCCTTCTTCAGTTTATCAAAAACGGGAAAATACTGTAATAGCGACTCCACCTATTGAAAATAACAACGTTATAGGTTATGTCTTTAAGAACAGAAATTTATCGATGCAAACGAACAAGGATGGAACGAAGAGCGACCAAATGTGTTTTCGACTACCGAATGTCGTTTTAAACTTACTTGGTATTCCTCTGAAAACATAACTGCTGGTTCCTGCAAGTGAGGTGGACATTTCAAATTAGACTCATTAGGACGCAGTGTAGGTAGAAAATACAAAAAAGAAATCACGTCTTGAGCTAAGACACCAAGGTACAAAGTTCGCTTAAGTTACCTTTGCTGTCGTACTCACTTGGGTCCCTAATGCGCAACTTGTTTCCAGGGCCCTTATTTTATAGCCAGAGAAAGGGCCCTGGACAATAAGCCCCCTCAAATCTCGTCCAAATATAAGCCAAACGATTCATGAAGCGCCAAACTCCCTCCAATAACACCCGCCCCTCCCCCGAAAATAAGCCCATCAAAAACGCTTTTTGGACAAATATAAGCCAAGATTTTACGTACAATGCACAGTCTAATTACGTCATATTCTAGGTACGTACCACGTGCATACCAGACACAGTATCGGCTCCATATTCAGCTTGTATAACCGGTTTGCCATAGTTGTTAAACCAGTCTCGTAGCTCCACCTCCAGCTGTTTGGAAATAAGTTGCGTTTGTCCGAAGTCGTGGTACCAGGCGTAATAACGGTTACAAAGAATCACGTCACAGAATTTCACCTGAGAAAGCAAGGTCAGATCAGGGGTGGTAAACTTATCTTTCTTGTCAGTCAACATTTCCCGTGCGGTTAGTTGAACCATGTTATACACGTTACTATCCACCCAAATTCAGTACTGCGTCATTCAATAATGCGAACCCTGACGCTGAGAGTTCGGGTGTCATGAAAAAGTGCAGCAGTAAGTTTTCCTTTTTTAAAACACGCACAGCCTATGTGTTTTCACCTTCCACCCACACGAACGACTCTTTTTCTTCTTAAAAACTACGGATTACAGCGGAACCCCGATATAGCCAAGTGCCAAGGGACCCGTAAAATGTGTTCGTTATAAAGGGGGTTTGTTATACCGTGGTTCTTTTCCCTAATTTTCCTATTACTGGGCTGAAGAATACGGTTCGTTATACCAGGTCTTCGTTATATAAACGGGTTCGCTATATCGGGGTTCCACGGTAATACGTTTTTGCCTTTCAACAACATGCACAATGGTTATAAATATAGTTCGATGTAACTTTATTTTTATTCGCGTAGAGATTAAATAAACGACGATGTACGAAGGACTTGCGTAACTTAAGGTAAAACGTTTGACTGTCCCATGATGTTCGACAACTTACAATTACATAGCTCCTTCTTACTTCGTTTATTCACGTAAAACGCACGTAAAAATTATAAACATTTGAAATCCCCCTTAACCTGAGAAAAACGAAACACTTGCCGTTCATCGACGTTTTTTTAGCGAAAAACGATAACGTACGCTTGTTCGTGGCAAAGTGTAGACAATGCACATCTTGCGAAAAACGCATAAGCAAGTTTTTTCCCTTACCCGCGTAGCCTGCGGTCGTTATTTTCGGCGGAGAGAAACGGCAGCCGGAAATACGTCTGCGTTCGCAGGCTGTTACCCGCGCGTCTTACACTCAATACTTTGTATAGAAAAGAGAATAGATGATCAAAGATATTAAGAGAAACTTTCCAAAGAGCTTCGTCACAGAAAAGAAGGTTACCTTAAGGTAAGACCTTTTATTTTCGCGGGTATGGAATTCGTAGAAATCGTGAAAAATTGGCAGGAAAAGTTTTCCCGGGTACAATTTTTGCCAGGTTTGACGAGTCGCAAAAAAACTATAGCAGGCGTTCCCTCCTCCCTAGCACCCAGCCTCCCATTTTTCCCACTTTCTCGTTCTCCTACGCAAGTTACAAAAAAAAAAAGCTTTGAAAAGTGCAGTTTCTGGGAAGTAAAAAGAGCCGATTAATGTTCACGGGTTAAATTTTTGCGAGCCCTTAACGATGTTGGAAAGCCGTACCGGAAGCAAAACCTGCTTGAAATTAAAAGGTATCACTATTAAAGGTAAGTGAGAAAGAAAATACATCCTTACAACTTTATCGCTCCAGGCTTTAAACATCGTCACAAACGTCACTGGTCTTGTGGGGTCCAATGTACGCGTCTCGTTAAAAACGGCTCTAAAGAAAAACACATACAGAAATGTGACGCAAAACGTTTTGAACGTTTTGCCTGAAGCGTTATGTCCGAAAGGAAAAACAGAATGAGCAAAAATTTGGAATGGTTGCAGACGGTGTGTCCTTACTCGAAGTAGGGTACCGAAGATGGTTTGTCGCTACAAGGTTCGTTCGCTACCGACCACATCACAACCGCTGGCCTGTTTTTATCGCGGCGAATCAGTTCAGCCATGACTTCTTTGTGATGGTCCAGGTTTTCTTGTTTTAGATTAAAACTGTAAAACGAAACAAAGGAAGGTAATGATGTGATCCCTCTGGGAAACAATCTTTCAATACCAAAACAGGATGGACAACTTGAGGTAAGATGATAAGAGGGGTCAGGGGTTAAGGGCATTCAATCAGTTTGAGTGGGGAGGGGTACTGCACAGGATCTCAAGCCCCGACTTTTTTGTGACCAAAAATATGAATTTGCCATTCCCTGTTTATGACCCAAGCAAAAATTGTGCACCATATGGAAGAAAAATTATATTAAACAAAAAAAAAAAAAATAATAATAATAATAATAATAATAATAACAACAACAATAATAAAAGATTCAGTATCTTTTTTGCTTGATAATGAATGAAAAGTGACAAACGCCGCCAGCAAGCCAGCCAGTCACATGTTCCATGTGCAGCTATTGTGTGACTGGAAAAACATGAAAAATGACATCCTGGGAAAACTGTAAACTTGTAACTTTGTATAATTAAATAGAAATTGGTGTCAGCAGTAGATTGGTACACATACCCTGTTTATTTACAGTAACAGGGATGACCTGTACAACCTCTTCATTTATTCATTCCCAGGGGGGTCACGGACACTCTAGGACCCCCTGGGTATGCCCCAGGCACTCTCATTTATAGGCCTATTACTGACTTGCTTTAAATAATTATTTATTTAGCTACAAGAATAATAAGACATAATCACTATTTAATTCCAACTCCAGGACACTCATCAATAACCACAATTCCTTCCTTGTCAGCCATGTCCATGATTTCATCAGCATAGGGGTAGTGACTTGTCCTAAAGCTATTTGCACCAAGCCACTTGAGCAGGCTAAAGTCCTTGGCTATCAGAGCATAATCAAGGCCTTTGCCACGAATCTGGTGACAAAAGAAAAATTTTGGTTATTTGATTATCGATTCATTACAACACATAAAATTTAAGCTGCTGCTGTTTGAATTGCCAGTCTCTATGATTTTTAAATATAATTTCTGAAGTATGAGTTTGCACTTTAAAATTTGTTAGACCACATTCCAAAAGAAAGCCATTTTTCATATATAAAATGGACTGAAAATGGACTATCCACAGTCCAGCCTCTCCATTTCTCAAATTTGTCCATGACACCGAACTAAATTGGGCTGTTGTTCTGTTCTATCAATGCCGAAAAATGACTTAACTTGCCTAGCCCATGGGAATGTAGGGCATTGCAGAAAAAATGAGAGGATTTGAAATTTACAAGTAAAAAAATGCATAAATTTACTTAAAAACTGGCATTGATTTATACAAAACAACAAAGCACATTATAATCTCTCACATCAGCATCCTCATGTTTTCCAAATCCTTTGAAGTAAAATGGCTTGTTGTTTATGAGGAAATTAGTTCCCTCAACCTTGACAGTTCTTATTCCCACAGGGAGGTAATACACATCTTCCAGCATAAACACGGTAGAACGAGTGATGATCTGTGGAGAAATCATATCTAAAAATGTAACTCTTTGAAAAGCTATTAACAGCTGATAATTCTCCAGGGTCATATTCACAAACTGAAAAATAATTGGGTAGAAAGTACACATATACTGTAACAATTCTGCAGTTGGAATTTTGTTTTATGAAGCGAAAATTTGTCATGGCAAGTCTCTGAGACGGACAGATGCCTCCTTCTAGTTATTGCAAGTACAAATTAGCTAATACATAATGTGAACTGTCCAGGAAGGCAGTAGCACTTTTTGAAGACCAATCATTGGTAACATCTTAATGCAACTGCACATGAGAAGCACCATAGAGCAGTCCACTGGCATCAAGCAACCACCAGGGTGCATCAGACTTTGAACACCAGAACCACATGCAGACCTAATTAAGTTTCTTGACACCATAATATGTTCTTAATAATGACAGACTACCATAATTTATTAGTGACTTAAAAATTAAATAATGTTATAATTTAGTGTATGGTGTTGTAATAATTAAGTCATAATTTAGTACAAACCTGTAACTTATAATCATAAGAAACAATCAAGTATGTACAAAATATTAATTTTTTTAATTTTAATTTTTAAATAAGTTGGCATTCCAACCTTAAGGTTGTAGAGGTATGCAGGCTGATCACTCATTCCAATTGGCCACCAAAGCATTGGATTCTTAATCGACAGTGTTCCCTCAAAGATATCAGGACCTCCCACTGAGGCCACAACAAATCCTTGTTTATCATGCAACAGATATTCCATGGTGATATCACCCTTTGGAAGCATGGCCATTGAACTAATGGATGATACTGTTGCAACAAATTTTACTTCACCAGTGTTGTCAGAGAAGGATGTTGTTATTGTGATGTCTGAGAGGAAGATGACGGGGGTGGTGTAGAGTTTGACAGGACGATGAATGCCTGCATAGTTGAAGAAGTCAAAGTAGTACTTCTGAATGAAGAATCCAGGGGGATACCTAGAATTAAATCAAAAAAATATTAAAGTATGTATGGATTGGGTGGACAGGTCAGAGCATATCTTTCTCCTGGAATTTTGAGTAGGGGTGTATGGCTCAGGGCTCAAAACCCCCCCCCACTATTTCAGACCAAAACAGGAAAAGCTCTAGGGGCATTTAACCCAGCCATCATAGCCCACCCAAACCCCCAGGGTAAAATAGCTATGGGCGTCACTCAAGACATGAGCCCACACGACCTTTTTTTAGACCAGAAGTTAAGGGAAAGAATTTGTTTGGCCGTGCGAAAACAGGACTTCTGGGGCGAGATGCTCCGTCAAAAATTAACAAAAAAGGGTATTACTAGAACAGGTAGTCACCATTTTGGCAATGGCCAGCTTGTTGTAATTTTTCACATAAAACCCTCAAAAACCTTTCCTTGTTTTTAGGTCAAAAGGACAGCACTGAAGTATCTCAATCAAGTCTCTTAGGGTACTCCCTGGAGCTGTTGAAAATTTAATGGCACTCACCAGTCTCCCCCTGTGAGGTATTGTATTTCCCCTGGGGGTAGGGTGGTAGGTGTAAGTGTATTATTAATGGCAGCTGTGATTCTGTTTGGTTTATCATAAGATAGAAGAGGTGTGACATCAACTTCAAATGGCAGGTGGCCTCCTGAGTGTCTCATTACTTCTTTACCATTCAGCCACTAATAAAACAAAAGAAAATTATCTTAACCCTGCCACTTCCAAAGTCAGATATGGAGATGTTTAAGGTGGTTCTAACTCTTGAGTCTGTTGACAAAATCCTTTGGGGTGACCATTCAAATGCAACCTCTTCAACAGTACTTTCACATTGTACAGTTTGTTTTTAAGTATTTTACAAAATGAAATTTAGGATTTGTCTAGAATTTTGATTTGATTTTAAGCACTCTTGGGAGTAGAAGGGTTACATTTCAGATAAGTTAATATCAATTATGTGACAGCTACCTCAAAATTATTTTGAGAATCACAGCATTTACCCCCATACCCAACTCATTACAGTGTACCCTTTAACCCTGTTATGGTCTCCCTGTGCATTTACCATATAGTAATTACATGCGCACGCATAGATTCAATAAAACGTGTTTGCAGTGAACCGCCTTGTTGTCTGGGTGCATTCCTAGATCTCTTGTCAATACATGACAAACCCTTTAAGCCCAGATGTGAAAATTCATATTCTCCTAACTGTTCTTTAAACATTTTGTGTGGAACTAGTAAGGAGAATTTGTCTAAATATCAAGACATCATGTCCTTGGTGATCACTTCCTTTATTCTCATCGCTTCAATGTTTGAACGAGTAGTAACAATGTAAAGGGAAATTTCATTTTCATCACTGTTAGGGCTTAAAGGGTTAAGTTTTCTTGGAGTTTCCAACTATTTGCAGTGTGGAACAAAGGTTTTTGACCAGAAACACAGATTGCAAGATGATGGCCATGACCCCATAAACCTTGGACCTTTAAGTCAGAAGTCTGATTCACGAAACATTAGAAGTCACAATTGGATACATCAGTTTCTGCATACACATACTCTAAATAAAAATAAAAATAAAAATAAAAATAAAAATAAAAATAGTAGAAGACCAACATCTTACCACAATGGTGTTGTAGTTTGTGGCCTCAAATCTAAGAACTACCCTGGTAGTATTACTTTCCCATGACCTGGGTACATAAGCCTCCTTGTCATACCACACCCAGCCAATGAAATCCCTTAGTTTTCGGTCTTCGGTGATGTCATTATAGCTTGATGGAACAGGCATTGGAATAACATCACCAGACTGCAAAAAAATGAATAAATGAAGTAAAGCATAGAGGAATGCAAAATTGCTTTTAGAATTTGTAATGGTCCACAGGCTGAAGAAGGGGGGTAATACCCCCTCCACCCTTATAAGTTATATACATGTTCTTTGGTATTTGCTGCCCCATTCAAAAGATATACTCTATGAGCTGTTTTATACAGTAATAGGGTATCATTTTTGGGGTCCTCTGTCATAACAGGGTGTAATTTTCTTCTATTTTTAGTCTTAAACTGTTTTTGTCTCAAGCGGTGTCAGAGGGTGTGGGACCAACTGAGTGACACCACCCTACTAAAGCTTCAATTAACCCTTTAAGCTTCAAGATCATTATAAAAATTCTCCTTACTGGACTTCATAGATTTTATTGATTACTAATCGGGAGAACTTGTTTAAACATCAAGACAATTCATCTTTTGTGATTACTTACAAACTTCTCATGACCAATATGTGTTATAATACATTGATATGATGAGGAGAAATTTGATGCCGATCACTGTTGGGGCTCAAAGGGTTAAGTATCAACCAGGAAGTTTTTCTACTACTGCTTGGAACTTGCTACTAAATCCACTAGAACATCCATTTAACTACGATTTCGTTAACAAAATTCCATAACATTGAAAAATTGAAGAGAAAAAGTATAACCTGTCGAGATCTTAAATATTGGAGGAAGAACTACGGCCCGATTTCCAACTATTTTGAACCTACGACGATTTAGCCTTGCCCTTTCCTTGGAGGCGTATGGTATAGCTATTACAAAATGTTATTTTTGTATTTAAACATAGCAATTACTAAAAGCAGTCAGACTGACTTTTAAGACCCTTAAAATTAACGACATTGTTTCAAAAAGTTTAAAAGCTATGTAGTTTCAATTCGTCGTGGAAATTAATTAATATTTAATCCTCGAAAGAAGTTAGATTTCTGCTGAATACCACGTATTCTTTTACAAATACCAGGTGCATATAGTTTAAAACATTTCGGGAAAATAAAATGTGAAATGTATCGGATTTGAGTTGGCTTGAATTTTATTAACTTCGCTGGAGATTCCCCTATTTCATTGTTACAAAAATCACGGAACGTTTAATATACCCGTTCGTGTTCGTTTGTTTTCGACTACAGGTTGTATAAAACGCAAATATAAATTAAACGAAATATTTTTAAATGATAAATTTCAGTGAAGACTATTGAATTTGTATTGCCAATACTTCAATTTCCTTCCATTTCAAATTACAATTCGTTCCATCTAATTTGAATAAAAAGAGGATTCCCCGATCACCCTCCTGTTTACGATTGTTGATTTCCGATAATAAGTTTCCGTTTTTCGCTACCCAAAGAAAGCTGAAATCTTGAGGAAAGCCTTTTATAACACTACCCCTTCCTTTCTTAATATACAACCCAACATCAGAAAAAATAATTTTCTGATCTTAAATAAATGTGAACTTACTTGCCATAATGGTTTAGCAAACCACATCTTCTCAAATCCGCCATTTCTGTTTTCGGACATATCGGCTCGAAAATCCCATAAACCGCTTAAATCTTTCACTTCTCGACGCTCTGTATCCTTAGGAAATAACATCCCTGGTAGAGCAGCCATTATAAGGGAAAAATTCACAGCCGCTACGATAAAAACTGGTGGTACAAATTTTCGTAGCGACGCCATGTTGCGGCAATGTGAAGTTGTGGCAAAAAAACCGCGAAAACCTGTTGCTCTCTCGGCCTCCCCCTGGGTTGTTATTCACTTTGGGAGAGGGAGGTTTAAACTTAGTTAACAGTGGCGGATCCAGGATTTTTGAAAGGGGGGTGGCTGACCTGACAGAATGATATCAGAATATTCAAAGACAAAATTACCTCAGTGATAGTTCTGTTTCCTTTCATAATTTCAAGCTTAAACGACCCCAAAGAGGGAGGTGGCTAGCCACCCAATCCACCCCCCCCTGGATCCGCCCCTGGTTAAAGTTATACTATAAAAGGAGAATATATATAAAATACTCTGGGTTGTCGGTAAAATAAAATAGTACTTGGCATTTCGTAATATTTATTTGTTTTTAAAATAAACGTCCTTCTTGACATTTTGACAGAATATGATTCTCCCACCCCCACCCCCACCCCCTGCCACAGTACCTCGTGACAACTCGCGTGACTCGTTGTCGGCATTGTGCAAAACAAAAAGATGGAGTCGTATGTTGCTTTTCTCACAGTTCTTTCGTTCCTTTACCTTCTTGCAGCCGCCTCTGGGTCCAAGCTACCGGGCATGTTATTTCCAAGAGATTCCGAAAGCCGCCAAGTCAAGGATTTGAGCGGATTTTGGAACTTCCGTGCAGATATGTCTGCCAACAGGAACGCGGGGTTCGAAGAGAACTGGTTTGCAAAACCACTTTGGCAGGTAGGAACTGCAACAGAATTTGCTACGTGAGAGGTTTTAACTCTGAAAACTAACCCAGGATTGAAAAGAGCCTGTGCTTCTTGCAGTGGACTCTATCACCATTAGCCAGTAACTGAAAATGAAACTTCTAAGTCCCTGTAAGCGGCGGGTTTCTGCTGACGTCATGTTTAATAACAGACCTTTTCAATTCCATACACCTCTCAGTCTTTGAACGAAGAAACCTTTGTCTTAAGCACCTAATCAAGGAATACCAGGTTCATTAATAACAAAAACTGAGATCCGTATATTATTTCCATGCCGATATATGACACAAATTTTTCCTGCAGCTTGCAATGCAATGCCAAGATATGCAATTTGAACATATCTTGCAACTTGCTATGCAAGATGACTGGCAACTTTAAGTTTGACGGTCTACTTCTTTGCATATGGAGCCAGCTTTTTCTTAGCTTAATGACAGCATTTCAGGCCTGAAAAAGGAGACTTTAGACCACTAGGTTGGAAATGGGGATTATGGTCAATCATCCCTCTCCCCTCAAGTCCCCTAAAAATGGGGCTTTGTGCACTGCATTCCATAAAGGGAGCTAAATAAATGGTAGTAACTTCAATATGTCTTTTTAGACAGGTGATGTCATCCCTATGCCTGTGCCATCAAGCTACAATGACATCACACAAGACAGGGCTTTGAGGGACTTCATTGGTTGGGTGTGGTATGACAAGGAGGTTTATGCTCCTAAGGCATGGAAATCGGATTATGTCAGAGTTGTTCTTCGATTTGAGAGTGCTCACTACAACACCATTGTGGTAGGTTTTATGTTTGTTAAAGATTACATGTTGCTGAGCATTTCCAGTCAATAGTTATTAAAAGTTAATGTCCTGGTATCATAATATGATAACTCTAACTATCCTAATAAGCCAAAAAAGGTGAAGTTTCCCTCAGTCTACTGGTGACCCACATGGCTAGAGCATAAACTGGTTTCTGTGGCACAAAGCAACCAGGGGTATTATCCTCCCCCCTCCTTCCAAGATGGGATGCTGGACTACCACGGGGACACCACTTGTGTTTTTGGTAAATTACTCTTATGGTTCACCAGTACCCATTTTGACATCTGGATATATACAGTGAGAGACAGTGTGCAGGAGTAGAGTTTCTTGATTAAGGAAACAACAAAACAGTGGAGATTAGTGGCCACACCTACTACATGGTGGGGGCCCAGTGGCATAGTGGCCAGCATGTTGGAATTCAGATCTGAAGGTCGGTGGTTTCGAGGCCCAATCCCTGCCATCGTGTTGTTTCCTTAAACAAGAAACTTTAACCCACTTTGTCTCTCTTCACCCAGGTGTATAAAATGGGTACTGGCAACATATTGCTGGGGGTAACCCTGCGATGGACTAGCATCCCATCCAAGGGGGAGTAGCAATACTCTCAGTTGCTTCATACTACAGAAATTGGGATAAGCTCCGGCTGTTTGGGCCTCCTTGGCTCGTGTGCGACTTTATCTTTTGCACCTACTACGTGGTACGGTTTTAAATGTGTGACAAGACAATACTGACAGTTATTATTAAATACAACGTATGTGAGGCGCTTTTAGGGGGGGAAGGGGGGGTTCGTATGTCCCTAGTCTGAATTTCAAACCCCTTCGTTTCACATATTGAGGAGGAAGCCTTGTCCCTGTCGGTATTTTACTATTGTATTTGCGCTTGTCTTCATTGCTGTTGCAGTGTCAATCCATCTTTGTGTTGTTTGTCGCCATTTTATCTGTCTTATGTCGCTGTTACAAGGCAATGTCGCTTGTTGGAATTTACCCTAACAGGGCCTTATAATATAATATACTAGTATATTATACTAGTACCATACAACTAACACTAGATACAGCAAAAAATTAACACTAGCTTACAAAAATACAATATAGCGGTATTTTACCTCAATAATTATAGTTTTCATAATAAAAAGGGTGTTACATTTATTTGTCACCATAAATTACAGAACACACAGTTAAAAGAGTTTGATTACAGTGACAGGGCTTGAACCACTGACCTTCACAAAGCCCACTTCAGCAAATCTAATACGTGAACTGTTTTTTTTTTTTTTGTGATCCCAACTTGTGATTTTTTTTTTCATGTTTAGTGGCTAAATGGCAAAGAAGTGATGACCCATTCTGGAGGTCATTTACCATTTGAAGCAGATGTCACATCACTGTTATCCTATGGCAAGGTTAACAGAATAACTGCAGCAGTTAACAACACGCTGACACCTTCCACGTTACCTCCTGGTGCAATCAAATACTTACAGGGGGATAAGTAAGTAGAACCCAAAAATTTGGGTGTGGGTGTGTGATGCACTCCTTGAAACCCTAACCCTATTTCAGAGCAAAATATGTGATTTTCCTGACCCATTTTCAAACCTGACCCAAAATTTGATACCTTATTTCAGACCTACACAGGAACTGCTTTGGTTTGCATAGACATTTGAGAAGGGCTTCAAATTTCTGATGTTAATCAAAACACACTTCTCACAAAAAGTTGCTTATTCTAAAGACCATACCCAATTCCAGACCAGATAAATTTTTATTGATATACTATTGTCACTAACCTTTATTTCAGAGTCAAAAATATGTACATAATTTGCAGTTATATAGTCCAGACCAGATTGCACAAACCTTACACTATTTCAGTCCAACATGGTCAAAATCTGTACCCTATTTCAGACTGAAACAGCTCGAAAACCATACCTTTTGGGACCGCACATACCTTTCTAGCTCATGTAACAAGGGAGTATTCCTCTTCCCGGAAGTAGGTTTGTTTTAAAGAAGTGCAGTGTATACCATGATGTTTGAGTTTTAAACTCAATGTAAGCAGAAAGCTCATGACAAGATTTAGAACTCAGTGTCTTCGGGTGTAATTTGTGGTTTCTTTTTTACCAAATAGAAGATCGATGGTTTCCATTTCATATGAAAAATGTTAATAATGCATGCCTGAGGACTAGAAATGCTCCTAGAAGATACACCGCAGTACACTTCTACACTGGCTCCTCTATAATTACTTATTCCCTACACCAATGCATATTGTAATGTTAAAAATAGTGCTTTTTCACATTTTATGACACATCCATAGCAGCTGAAATGAAATTCGTGTTTTGTTCTAACAACCATTTTGAATGCAAATCCTTATTCTCAGGAATATGAAAAGAGATGGCACTGAAATGACTTTTTATTATAACTCATGATATACTGAAGCATTGAGAACTGCAAACAACAACAAGAACACCTGTCCATGCATGGGGGGGGGGGGGTCTAAGGATAAATACTTTGTATGACCATCTGTAGTGTGTGTTTGAAGGTACTGTAAGATGGTGTACGTTATTGATTAAAATATTCAGTGGCAGTTTTTATGTGCACCATGGTAAGTTCAGAAGGTCCTCAACATCCCAGACTGTTATAAATTTCGTACTTTGTGTTGTATAAATTGGATCTGGTCAGCAATGTTTCCACCTTGCATTTTGTTTTCAGGTATCCTCCAGGATATTTTGTCATGGAAACTACTTTTGATTTCTTCAACTATGCCGGTATTCACCGTCCCGTCAAACTGTATACCACCCCTGCTGTGCACTTATCTGACATCAATGTGACAACAAACATCTCTGATCAGGAAGCCATGGTCAGCATTGATGCAACAGTGACTTCCAAGACGGGTCCTGCAAATGTTACAATGACCTATGAACTTGTCGACAAGGCTGGCAATGTGGTGGCCTCAGCAGGAGGTCCTGATATGCTCCGGGTGACATTGACAGTGAAAAATCCAATGCTTTGGTGGCCAATAGGAATGAGTGACAAACCTGGATACCTGTACGATTTGAAGGTATGGCATAATGGGGAAGGGCAGGGGGTCCGAACTTCCCACTCCCCTTGTCCTTTAATGCCAGTTCCCACCCTGTTTTGGTTGGTCCCCACCCCTTTATGCTTATTTCGACAATATTACGCAATGCTGGACAATTTTTTATCTATTTTCCCCACCTCCCACCACCTTGGGAATCGTGCTTCCCACCCCCTCTTTTCTCCCCTCCCATACAATTCCTGCCCCCTTGTCTCCTGGGTTCAGGACTGCCCTCCCCCCTGGCATCCTGCTCCACATAATAGACCTCATTATAAATGGCAACCACTGTTTTCATCACTCTGAAGAGACAACGGCTAGACAAAGACAGACAAAGTCTCACCAAGACCAGCAGACAACATAGAAAAACAGAAACACCATTGGTTTTGCATGCATGGTGTACCTATGTGTGTTTAAATAAGGTTAATTACTGAGGAAGTAAAAAGGTCTCTCTGGTGGAGGACTTCCCATGGACAGATTAAGATTTGTTGTAGGTTATGACACAAACTGCACTGTTCCATAAGGGTTCGACCACTGTTATTTGTAGAAATTGCTTCCATATTTTGTTAGGTTACAACTCACTCAGCTTCATCAGCAATTATGGATGATGTCTACCATCTGCCCGTGGGCATTAGGTCAGTTGAGGTGAAGGGATTACAGTTTCTCATCAACAATGAGCCATTCTACTTCAAAGGCTTTGGGAAGCACGAAGATGCTGATGTAAGTTGCATGTTGTAATTAAGTAAAGTAATTAACCCTTTAAGAGCCAATATCAACATGTATGTTCTCCTCACTATTCTTCACGTTTCGTATGGTACTAGTTGGGTCAAGTCCCTTCGACATCAAGGGTTTTCATCTTTGTTGGTTTGTTATGTTCACTGTAGTCGACACAAAATCGATGTGAATTACTTCCTTTATTTACTGTGACTAGCGCATTTGATGGCCTTGAGCACAACACAATCAATGCGTTTGTTACTTACAGGCATACAAACACGGCACAATATTTGGAGGGCTATTTCGTCTAAAATGTTGTTTGTTTGTTCTTTCTTCAACTGTACTGACTGCTTTTAAGTCTTCTTTTTTTTCAAAAAGCTGTCTCTTTTTTGCTAGATTCGTGGCAAAGGTATGGACTATGCTATCATTGCAAAAGACTTCAACTTGATAAAGTGGCTTGGAGCAAATTGTTTCCGCACCAGTCACTACCCATACGCTGATGAAATCATGGACATGGCCGACCAGCAGGGAATTGTTGTCATTGATGAGAGCCCTGGAGTTGGAATTAAACGGTGCGTAGTTATTGGATAAATAATTTTATCAATCAATCAATCAATCAATCAATCAATCAATCAATCAAGCAATCAATCAATCAATCAATCAATCAGAGAGTCAGTCAATAAATCAGTCAGTCGACCAATCAGTTATAATAATCAATAAATCCGAAGTTTAGCTGACGTTCAATAGTCCATTTCCGAATCCCGTACCCTTCAATCCTGTTTCCCGCCCCATTTTTGATTTTCTCCCCCATCCGTGCCCTTTTTGTTGTGTATTTAGTTTGCTATTTTTTCAGCTTTCTGCCTCCTCTTTTCCCTCTTCCCGTACACTTACGGCCCCCTTTTCTCGGGGGTTCCCAGCCCTGTCTCCCCCAACATTCAAGGGAAAGCCTTATGCTTAGATACCGGGTTAATCTCTTCCCATGTGTACCCCTTATGGCCTTAGTGCGACTAACTTATGTTTATCTTGTTGTAGAGAAAACTTCAGAGCTGACACTCTTCAGCATCACTTAGAAGTCATGGCCGAATTGGTTCGTCGTGACAAGAATCGTCCCTCAGTGGTCATGTGGTCTGTAGCCAATGAACCAGCATCTAATGCTCCAGCAGCTGAAGCGTACTTCAAGTAAGATTATCTGAAACATATCCTTTGAAAGCGCAGGAAATTACGCGCATGCGAATTACAATTGGGCTCGGTCTTACGTTTTCTTCTAATAGCTCTTTTCGACTCTTTAAGTAATCACAAAGCGAAGTGTAGCAAAACCAAAGAAAGTGCGAATTACTTTTGATATCCAATTGAAAGCAGTTTTTAATATGCTTGATGAATTTGGTGAGGACGTATGGAAGGACGTTCCACCCATTCACTTAGTTCACGAAAACACTGAAAATGTTTTTAAACATGTTTAAATCAAGCTTTAAGTGAGCTTCAAGCCAAGCAAAGGAAATAAGGAGCGTTGCAGGGACAGTAACTTGGGACACTGATGGAGAAGAAAATAACCGGAAGAGAAGACAAAGATAGGCAAAATAGAAAAGAAAGCAAATAGACAATACATAGCTATACAACAAGGCTTTTCAGAACATTTTGTGCACAGCCATAACAATGTAAGGCAGGAGACCCGAAAACTCTCTCTTTTAAAGACCTGACACTAACAGTGATAACGAGGAACATTGAATTCTATCTCACCGTATCTTCCTGCTTCATTAGTAACTTGTATTCTTTAATAACTTCTTTGTATGTGATTAATTTTCTGTAAAAAGCAATATGTCTTTCATATTTTTTTAATAATACATAGCTTATAGAACAGCTAAATTTTTTAATGTTTCTTCTTTTTTGTGTTTGATACTTGTGTTTGTACAGATCCGTCATCGAGTTTACCCGCTCTCTGGACCCTTCACGTCCTGTGACATTTGTCAGTGCAGCGAGTGCGGGAACTGACAAAGCGGTAAGTTTGTTGCTGCTTTGTAGTTTCTACTTTGTGCAACACGAAGTGTAAAATGTAATCTTTCCGAAAGATTGTCGTACGCCAGGGGCACCGGGTGAGTTACGTAAAACTTAAAGCTGGGGGTAACTTCCAACCCAGTCAAAATTTACCATTTTTGACGTCAGGCATCAGGCGGCATTTTTGACGGTGTAAGGTTTTACGTATCTCTTGCGGGGCTTCAGAGTTCCAAGGGAAGAAAGGGCCTCAGGGTTCTGGCAATCACATGAGTCCAGAGCTTCAAGGAGAGAGTTTCGGAGGTATTTCGTCCAGGAATTAAATGGCTCAACAATTTCAGGCTGATAATCTGAATGCCCGTTTCCCCTCTCTTCCTGGAATTTGTTTATATTAATCAGCATTTAACGCGTCCCTATGCTGGGCGCATAGGGGCGAAAAGTGAAGTTAAAAAACCTGGGTGAAGCGTAAATAAAACCATGCACGTTCACACTTGTGAACCGCTTGGTAATTTTTGAAAACTCTCCGCACAGTCATACCAACGTCTCACTCGTAAGTACTAGCACGGCGTTGTTACATCAAGTCGCTTCTTTTCTTGTGTTCTCACAGGTGCAGTTTGTTGATGTCATATTGTGTAACCGCTACTATGCCTGGTATTCGGATTATGGACAGACACAACTCATCAGCCGACAGCTGGAGCTTGAGCTTAGAGCCTGGTATAACACGTTTCACAAACCAGTTGTACAGTCTGAATACGGAGCTGACACCGTAGCTGGACTTCACGTGGTAAGCTTTATTACAACATTCTTTAGCGTCGTATTTTTGTTTTATGCAAAGTTTTTCCATCGAGGGTTGAGCATTTTTTGAACATTAAGGAATACTTTATTTGTTTAACCCTTTAAGCCCCAATAGTCACCAGCATCTAATTTCTCCTTGCAATATTAACGCTTTACGAAACATACAGGTCAAAGGAATAAAAGAAATGATAATAACTAATCATGCAAAGCTTATATAGCGCTTAGCAGAACGTCCTCTAAGCGCTTTACAATTCGCTTTACAATGATCAACAAAGATGAAACGCCTTGATGATTAAACCAATTCTCTCAAGTAATTCCATAAGGAATGCATGGAAAACAGTCAGGAGAATATGCATGTTGATATAACGGCTTATTGGGTTAAGAGGAAGTTGGTAGTATATTTGGGGTTAGCCTCAGTCAAAAAGTGAATAATTTTTTTTTTCTCGATGCAAAGCGCGAATCTACTCGTTAGTTTTACCGCGTGAAACAGGCAAACGCTGGAGCATTGTTTTGTCGCGTTCATGTTCTCGTTTGTACATCTTCCTGACTGTGTTCTTGGCATTGAAACCTTTCCTTGTCTCATCTTCCCAAATTACTCCGGCTTGTAATCTGGAGCGCTGACAATGTGCTTTGTACTTTCGTAGGATCCCCCAGTTATGTTCACTGAAGACTATCAGGTGAGGAGCACAAAGAAATATTTTGTATCACAAGTCTGGTGTATCGACTAAGAAACTTCTATAATGACAATCTTATGACGAAACAGACTTGTTTTTCCTATTTCCTTAATAAACATGAATCGTCATCGTCATTACCATCATCATCGTCTTCGTTATCGTTATCAAGGGATCCCATCTCGGCTTTTAAGTTTAGCTCTAAAAAGAGATGTATTAGGCACTTGCACTTCTCTTTTACCTAAGCCAACGATCAAAGGTTCTCTGTTATGTAACGATCAGAAAATGTTGCGAGCACTGTTCATTGTTGAACATTGTTTCATGATATGTTAAATGTTGAATTAACTTAAGACATTCATCGTGATAGATGGTATATAATTCAGGTCAGGGTTATAGTCCCCTTACCGTGAAAGATGCATAGAAAGGGACAATACAGGAGACTTCTACGTTTGGTAACCCTTAGGTGAATTGTAGGCCCAGTGGATCGGAATATGAGTGCGATATTGACTACGAGTAAGATTGCAAACGCAAACGGAGTGCGCTTGCCTTGGTCGTCACATCTAGCAACAATCTCATTGCAAGAGCCTCCTTCTCTAATGATCAGCAAAAGGGGAGAAGGAAAGGTCCATGAAGGTGACTGGCTTGAAATTACGGTCGTACTCAGTCTCGTACAATTTCCAATAACATAATACTATCGTTACCACAAATGCCATTACACAGAACCACTGAAGAAAGCTTCGGGAAACCAATAGCTACTGGCCATGCGGCTGAATGTAAAAGAATCGAATATCACTATGTTTTTCTTCCTCGTTTTTTTTTTTTTTTTTTTTTTTGCGGTTGATTAGGTGGAAACCATCCAGCAGTATTTTCCAGTGTTTGATAAGCTGAGAAAAGAATTTTTTGTGGGTGAACTAATATGGAACTTTGCAGACTTCATGACCAAACAACGTAAGTTGATACTCCTAAAATAGAACACTGCCCGCACCCCCTCCTTTTACAATAGCTTTCATTTCAGTGTTAACTAGGGTTTCATTCACAGATTGGCAAAAAAAGGTAGAACCACATAGTTCAGCATAACAAACAGTACCACAGGAAAGTACTACTTTATAGGTTTCATTTGAATGGCCACACTTCAGATTTCGTCCAAACTCGAAAGTTACAACCACCTTGTACAGCATAATAAACAGCACCACAGGAAAGTACTGCTCAGTAGCCTTCATTTGAATGGTCGCACTTCAGGATTTCATCCACAGACTCAAAAGTTAGAACCACCTTGTACAGCATAATAAACAGTACCACAGGAAAGTACTGCTCAGTAGCTTTCATTTGAATGGTCACACTTTAGGATTTCCTCCACAGACTCAAAAGTCAGAACCACCTTGTACAACATAATAAACAGCACCACAGGAAAGTACTGCTAAGTAGCCTTCATTTGAATGGTCACACTTTAGGATTTCATCCACAGACTCAAAAGTCAGAACCACCTTGTACAGCATAATAAACAGCACCACAGGAAAGTACTGCTCAGTAGCCTTCATTTGAATGGTCACACTTCAGGATTTCATCCACAGATTCAAAAGTCAGAACCACCTTGTACAGCATAATAAACAGCACCACAGGAAAGTACTGCTCAGTCGGTAGCTTTCATTTGAATAGTCACACTATAGAATTTCATCCACAGACTCAAAAGTTAGAACCGCATTGTACACCATGATAAACAGCACCACATGAAAGTACCGCTCAGTAGCTTTCATTCGAATTGTCATACTTTGGAATTTTACCAACAGACTCAAAAGGTGGAAGTACCGTATTTTCTCGATTAAACGCCGGACCCCGAATAAACGCCAGGTTCAAATAAACGCCAGGTCTACAGGGCCGAGTTTACAATAAACGCCCCCAGCGTTTATTCGGGGTGCCGGCGTTTATTTGAGGTCCCGGCGTTTATTCGAGATTGGTATATTAAATCAGGATTATGTGTCGTAACTGCATACTAGTTCTCTTTCTACCATTTTATTTGAATTTATACCCTGACACTGATATTCAAACCTTAACTACCTTTTACAATTGCACTTCTAACTACAACAGATGAAACAAACGACGCATAAGGTATCGTGTCAATCTCTTTTTCTGCGGGCTTTTGCATCAAGAGAGGATCATCTCGAGGGTTTCACCAGCGTTTGTACAGTAATTCCTTAAATTGCTCCATAATTTTGCCTTGCTCAGAATTGACGGAGCAGGAGCCTCGCCACCATCTTGTTCTAAATTGCTTGGACAGTACGTTTGCTGACGAGCAGTTGCCGAAACACTTCCTCCGTGTTTCACGGAGAAATGTAACGTTGAGAACATTTCAGTCACTTTTCCTGTCAGTGATGTATTTTTGATAAATGACTTAACAGATTCAAAGTGAAATTTGGTTCTTAATTCAATAAATCTCCAGTATTGATGATAAATAATGGATGGCTGAAAAAAGCATTTAAGAAATGAACGTCGGGTCCCGAATAAACGCCGGGCTCGAGTAAACGCCGGGTGTACGAGGCCGAGTTTTAAATAAACGCCCCCGGCATTTAATCGAGAAAATACGGTATAACAAACAGTACCACAGGAAAGTACTGCTCAGCAGCTTTCGTTAAAATGGTCACACTTTTGACTTCATCTACATATTGCGGTAAGCACCAGAACATTCAAACTGAGATTATAGCTTTGTGTCTGTTTTCAGAAATAACACGTGTTGTGGGAAACAAGAAAGGAATCCTGACGCGCCAACGGCAGCCAAAAGCCGCTGCCCGTGTTCTGCGACAGCGATACCTGAACATTACCGTGGGAAGATGTAGCAAAAGTGAAGATTACAAATCGACGATGGGTCATATGGACTCTCATTTGGAAGTCATCGAAATTTAATTTCGCAAATTTCCATAGTGAACTTTTAGAGTTCGTTTTAATAGTGTAAAAACGTCCAGTCAGTGCCTTTAAAAATGGTCGGTTTTGTAAGAATTACTTGTTCATTATGGTGTCACTGTACGTAAAAAGTCCGTATCAGCGCGAAAGTAGTGGACATGGATGGTTGATTGGGTTTCTTCTTTTAACCCTTTAAGCCCTGATATAAAATGCATATTTTCATTACTGTTCTCCATACATTTCTTATGGAACTAGTAAGGAGAATTTGTCTAAATATCAAGACATCGTATCTTTAGTGATCACTTTCTGTATTCTCATCACTTGATTGTTTGAACAAGAAGTGGTAACCCAAAGAGAAATTTCATGTTCGTCACTGTTAGGGCTTAAAGGATTAAAAGGAGTGGTGGGTTTCCGCTAACTGCCATTGTATCTCTTCATCAGCTCATATTTGAACCGAAAGGTGTGTCCTCATTCCAGCCCCAAAGTAGGATGTGTCGTGCACTCGCTACCTTTTCGCTCTTTTTGTGTTTCAATCATGCTCAGAATAAACATATTTCGGTCATGTTACAGATAATGAATCGCCTGATGTGAACTATTTCTTTTACTAGTGACCAGTTAAACATGTTTTGGCCTAGAATCTGAGATGCAGAAAAAGAGCAAATGAGAGGTCACGTGCATTTATACACCAGGCTCCAGTTGTTCAAAAGTTAGATAGCGCTATCCACCGGATAAATCACTATCCAGTGGATAACGCAATTGGTTTCCCTATCACTTATCCACTGGATAGTGATTTATCCGGTGGATAGCGCTATCCAACTTTTGAACAACTGGGGCCTGGGTGGAAAAAGACAATGTGGGGTGAAGTTTCTTGTCGAAGGAAACAACACAATGGCAGGGACTGGTCCTGGAACCACCGACCTTCAGATCTGAAGTCCAACGCACTAAACACTACACCACCGCGCCCCCTGTATTTTGAATACGATGTCTAAGTTTCTAAGACAGAAAGTGTACCCTTGAAAGGGAAGTGACTGTCCATAGACGCTCAACCCCATTAAAAATGTCATTTCAACGTACTTGAATTGCAGATTTAACCATCCAAACTGATTCCTTTACTCGTAGTTTTGTTTTTGTTCTTTGTTTTGGCTTATTTTGTTAGTTTGTTTGTGGTTCTTTTTTTTCTTGTTCTTTTTTTATTTTTTTTTTTTGGGGGGGGGGTGTTTGTTTGTTTGTTTTTTCCTCATTACGATATTTTCTCGCGACGGCCGGTATTTTAACTAACAACCGTTAAAAACGACGACCTCTCGGAAGTAACTTGTCTTTCTGGACGAAAACCAGTAAAACCGGTTGTATATAGCATCAAGAGAGGAATCCTCTCTTGATAGCGTTAATAAACCCTGTGGGCCGGTTATTTAAAGAAAGTTTAGACGAGGGTTAGCTAAACCACGGTCTAAATCAATTTCAATCTGGCATACCCAAATATGCAAGTCTCCTTTACCGCAGTTAATGTAAAGCAGGCATGTAGCACAGACTACAAGAAAGTTTATTTCCTATAAATAACCCACTTGTAAACAGATGTAGAGGCTTATTTGTTGTCTTAAACCACGGTCTAAGTTAGACTTCGTTTAAATAATCGGCCCTGTGAGTCCCAGTATTAGCACGAATATTCTTTTCACCGATCTCCATGCTCCTTATAGAATTATATGAAGATCATCGCAGTGAAGGAGTTTCAACTTAAGCAGCTGAAAAGAAGAAACCTGAAAAAATTCAGGCTTGAACGGGAATCGAACCCATGACCTCTGCGACCTCTGCGATGCCTGAACTTTTTCAGGTTTCTTCTTGACCAGCTCCCAGTTGGCTTGATAGCTCAGTTGGTTAGAGCGCTGCACCGGTTTCGCAGAGGTCATGGGTTCGATTCCCGTTCAAGCCTGAATTTTTTCAGGTTTCTTCTTTTCAACTGCTTAAGTTGAAACACCTTCACTGCGATGATCTTCATATAATTCTATCTTTATCCGCAGTTCAAATATATGATTATTTCATATATTCATACTCATATGCTCCTTATGTTACTCTAAGTGGGAGAGTTTGGTTAGCGATGAGGGCATTCTATCTCTGGTCATCATTTCCTTTATTCACATGGCCTTTATGTTTAATGGCGTAGTGATATTGGAAGGAGAAACTAGACGTTGTACTATTGGTGCTTCAAAGATTCATGACAAACAAAATAGTGTGGACAGAGACTACAAAAGTCAAACAGTGATTTGTTCGAAAACCTCTTGTAGCAAAAATTTCTAGGCGTGGTTTCTTATTCGCCACGTTGTTGATCCAATGAACTGGTCCGGGTACTCCTTTTTTCCGCGGCCAGAATTAGCCAAGTCAGACAGCTAGTCCGATTAGCAAAGTCCGACAGTAACTCGTTACCGTCGGAATTTGGTGCGAAATTTCTACAAATTTATTGCAGTATTTGTTTTATCGCAACATTCGAAAGCGAACTCTAAAAATTGACTTCATTGTAATAATAATAATTCAGAATGATTATCGCGCATAAGAATACCGGGATTAGACAGCGGTCACTTGATTGACGTGTTCGATTTTCTCCACCAATCACCGCCTATTCTAAAGCGCGCGCTATGATTTAACAATGGGATTAACTCCGTTGCTAACACAAACACAAGTTCGCACTTTCATAGTCGGTGACTTGCCTTCCGAACAGTCTGCAAAAAATTGTTTTACTGTTTTCACCATGGGATTAGCCTTCAGTCGAAAGTGAGCGACAGAGACCTTTTACGCGAAAAAACAGGTAAGCGGGGTTTGAATATGCATGATTATTTTTCAAAACTTTGTGCGTGGAAAATTCTCGCGTTTTACTCCAAGTTGAAATTTTCGCGCGTGAAATGGAACTTAAAAAATCTACGATTTTCGTTTCGCAAAACTTTAAAAACATGTCGAACCAAACGTTTGTAGCCTCCGCGAGGTGTCACAAAACCTGAGAAGTCATTTTGCTCGCGCGTTAGTTAAGTAAGAGTGCAATTTGTATGCAAGAAAAATCTGGATTTGATTTTACTTTAGCGCGCAAGTTAGTGTCAGGTAATGATGACGTAATTAAAGGACGCCTGCAAGGGATGATGGGTATCCAAGTATCTCCGTAAAAAAATTGTTTTTTTCACAGACATTTATTTTTTCATTATATCATCAAGCGGCTTGTCAAGCGCGAGCAAATAAACGGGCGTAAGGATGGGGGTGGGTACGTAGTGAACACCTCGATTACTGATGATCTTGGCCATCGTGACGTCACGACGAGAGAAGCGCGCGACTTTGCTGAGTTTTCATAAATGGCGCTGGCAAACTTGTTGGATGCTCGGTCTACAAACTTATTTTCTGTGCTAGTCCAGCTTTCCCCTGACTGTGCTTGTTTTCTTGTGGAATAGAAATTTAGGATCTCTTTTTCGATATAGGTAAGTGGTTTCTGTATTATACTCTTTAAATCATACTTCGTGATCGCAAAATGTGGGAAAGTTGTCATTGTCCGCTTCCAAAAAAGTGTGTTTATTTCAGATATACATCACAGTGGAACTTGAAATTTGGCTAGAAAAGCAGCGTATAACTTAAGAAGAAAAATACTCCAATTGAAAACACTGGTATAGAGTCAACCTAAAAAATGATCAGTCCGTTTGTTTCGCTGACAAGAAGACGAACTTAAAAGTGTACGTGAAAGAATTCGCTTCCATCTTCTGTATGTAGAAAGGAGAATGCTAAGGGACAAGTAATCGCACTAAGTAAAATTTTTTTCCCACATTTAACCCGTGTAAAATTGACCTTTGCAGGACAACATAAAAATCTGAATCAGCTCGCAAATCATGAAAACTAGGTTTTATGCCGGTCCGATACTGTTATTTTTATGAAAACGTTTAGATATAAGCTTACATGTAAGCTTATTAGAGCACCATCGGGTTCAGGGGTTTCATCCAACTTATTCTCCATATCTCCAGTTTCTTTTGAATTTCCTGTCCAAGCCACAACTTGTTTTAGAAAGAGTTTGACATCTACATGATACAGACGATCGAGATGACCGTTTCGAAAATAAAATGAATCGCCCGTATTTCACTTAATTTTAAAAGATTAATTCATTTTAAAACTGTTAAACTGAGAATCATTGTGGTAACTCCAGCTCCTTGTGAACATTTTGACAATCAGTAGCCTGAGAAAATTGGCGTTGAATTTTTGATAGACTGTGGTTTTTTTGTAATTATATTATTCAACAAGAACTATGTCAGACGTGAGCACAAATTTTGCCGGAAAGCTGGCGTTTTGGCCTTGCCGCGGGAAAATGTTGTCGTCTTCGTCGGTTTCTACGAGTTGGTTTAGTGAAAATAAGGAATTCCTCTGGCCCATTACTAACTTCGTACCCAGCACATGACTTGAAATAAAAAGTCCACTAAACTGGAGCATTTTTCTTTTAAAGATGATAGCTTTCTTTTTGCGAGTGAACATACTACGTAGTCAACTTTAAAAAAATGCCTTTAGACCCACTGATCATTTTTTTAGCGCATGTTAAACGGTTCATTTTAATGGCCATTCGAAAGTTTTTAATCATATCAAGTTCTTAGTTTTCTCCCAGGGTCACGCATCATTGGGTTTTCTTCAGATCACCCGAGAAAGACTTCTGGCGGTGTCATTGTTTGTCAGCCATTTTGAGGTCATTGCCCTGTATTGCATTGCGCATCCTTACTGTGCACGATTTGTTGCGTCATTAGCGCGCGCTCACAGCGCGCGAACGTCCAGGGAGTAGTAGGTTTCCTATGAGGCTAAGCTCACCAGAGAAAAGAAAAGTCATTTACTCTTAAACAAGCACGGTGGCCTATCTTTTTTCCCACATATTTTTGACCTACCAATCATCCTCTTTTTCTTCAAAGAGTTAGAAAAAAAAAACATCTGTTCGAAAAAAAAATTATTACTAGAAACGCGTTACTCACGGAGATGAAATCACGACCTCGATAACACGCACGTGAGGAAGGTTCTAGAACATCTGGTAAATTGATCCTTGCTATCGATATATTACATCTAGTACACTGATTTAAGATTTGCTTCAATTATGTGCTTCCTGTTCCTACGGAAAGCAGCGTAAACTGATCAAATAAACATGTGTTTGTTAGGCGAAATTGCATGGAATTGTGGGGTAACTTGAGACGATGATATCTCGTAAACGGACACGGGAGTCTATTCTTTTTATTTTATATTTCAAAACATTGCACGATAGATGAAAAACTTGTGAAAGTTTGATAAAAATCGTATGTTAAATTTCATTTCGGGGGAATGACCTTAACTTCCAGACTTGACCTTCCTGTGACGTCAAGATGACCATGATCATCCACCGCGCAATTCCTGTTAGTCCAGTTCTGGCCCCTCTCTCTCTCTCTCTCTCTCTCTGTCACGCAACAGAGAGAGGGGGGCCAGAAGTGGACTAAACTCCTATAGAAGCAATTGACAAGTTCCCCCCCCCCCGCCCGCCGGGGCGCGCAAAAGCGATCGTCCGCCACACGGGCTCTAGGGAAGAGTTCTTGCTGACGCTCGCGCACTCGCAGTGTGTGAAATCTCTTGATGGCTTTCCTTTGTTGGATGCATTAGTATTTCAAGAAACACGAACAAATACGAAAAGTTTTTACGTTTCTAAAGAAACATGAACTTGAAGGTCTGAAGATTTACAAGTTTTCATCACTGTACGATTATTTTTTATGTTAATCGTGCGCGTCCATTGTGTATCATTTTTTTCAACACGTTCGAATTATAAGATGAATCCTAAATTGCGGACTATCCTTTGTAAATAAATAGTGTAACGCTTAATTTTGGAGTGCTCCCACTGGTCCAAATCGATCACGTGACGCGGTAGTGTGTCCCCTCTATGGGCGCCTATCAGTGTACGCTGTACAGTGCCCGTTTTTGGCAATTTCGCTCAAAATTTAGCATTGGACAATAAAAACAATTGAGTCCTTCTGTCTCATGCTCACTCTGTGATAGGTTCCCTCGAAAATTTGATGTTCAAACTTCATATAAGCCCTTGAACTACGTTCTCGGTCTAGTATTTGTTATGAAGATCAAATTTCCTCGGGCAACCTATCACCATAGTGCCTTCGACAGAAGAATTCTATTGTTCAAATAGAAGGGGACTACTGGTAGACCTCGCGTAGTCGTGTTATATTCCTCAGATCTTACGAGGGCGTGAAAAGGTATTAAAAAACGGAAGAAAGAAAGGGACTGGGCAGAGTGCTAGAAATAGGCTCCTCCACTCGCCGCTCGTCACTCGCACATCGGCCTTCTCGGGCTAAAACAACTCCTTTCATTTGTTTCATGTATTTGTTTCGAGTTCTGATTGCTTCTGTTGTAACAGTCCAAAGTACTACACTCAATTAAGAGCCCCTCTATTCCAAAACCTGACTTGAATTTCTTGAAATAATTACAGCTTTAAGTACAGGTATAAGTAGGTATAAGTGTGTATAGGTATTACTGTATAGGTATACTGAAGTAGGCGATGATCTTAAACCAATGACTGATATTTCTCTTTTCTGCTTTTTTTTTTTTTACTTTTCTCTATAGCTTTCAAGAGGGACATTGTCAAAACTTGTGACTTCTCCCTATCACCAAATAAAACGCCATCCACATTTCGATAACCGGGAGGGAAAGATGACAAACCTATATGAAAATCTGCCCCAATTCTCAACTCTGTCTTTCATGGCTGGAGAGAAACTCTCATCTATAGGTAAAGCTAATAACATTGGGTATTCATAAGAGTCATGTCTTCTGTTCGTTTTGAAAGTAAAGGCAACGTACTGTTATCTTTTTTGCTCCAAGGCGAACACCTAAGAACTTACCAGTAACGTACAAAAGTACCCCCTCCTCCTCCCCCCCAAAAAGAAGTCGCAACATTATTATTGACGACTGTTCGTACGTTCTAGAACGTGTCTCAAAAAGACGTCGTCTTCCGTTTCATTGCAAGTCGCAGGAAAAATTGCCTTGTGTAACAAGGCCTTAAAACTGACAGAATGTTTTTGTATTGCAGCCATTCCAGCAAAAATTCTATTAGACATGCTGGTTGAAGCCGTAAACCATTTTTTCATTTTTTTTTCATTAAGTAAAGGCCTCTAAATCGCATTCATTTCCATGAATGCAAAAGTAAAACGGACATTTTTTTTCCTACAGAAGTCATTCCTGCAGAAGTTCCCCTCCATGATGGTTTACCTTCATCGACAGGAACATTTGCGGGAATTTTAAACAAATTGCACCATTACATCTCACTTTCTGAGCTATCTACACGGTTATCTCGGCAGTCCTGAAACGTCTACTACAAAGACCAGATCTATTAGCATAACATAGATTTACAGAAGAAAATGTGACCTTTCAGCTATCTTCCTCATTAAATATCGATCTTTGCAAAATAAAAACTAGGGAATACTATTGGCTCTTCATCAACGCAGCTACAGTAAAAGGCTCAGGGCTAAAAAAAATGGAGAACAAGAGTTAAATGTAGAGGATATAACGAAAAACTGCGTTGCAATTTGCATGAAACTGTTTTTCAGTTGAAACGTTGCGAGATACGTTAAAGTGCAACATGCATGTATTCTGATCGTCTCTCGAAAAGCTGTTGTCTTCCGTTTCATTGCAAGTGGCAACGCTTAACTGACAGAATTTTTTATTGCAGCCATTCCCGGACAAAATGTTCCAATCGAACAAGGTAAACCATTTTTTCTCTCTTTTTTCGGTTTAAGGGAAAGCCTCTAAAATTGCAGAAGTATATACTTCTTCCATGAAAGCAAAAGTAAAACGGACATAATGTTTTCCTATTGCAGTCATTCCCGCAGACGTTCTCCTCAATGATAATTTACCTTCATATGGGGGAATTTCTGCGGGACTGATTTCAAACAAAATTCACCATTACATCGACCTTTCTGAGCTATCTACAGGTTATCTCGGCAATTCCGAAACATCTACTACAAAAATCCAGATCTCTTAACATAAGACATAGATTTCCCGAAGAAAATGGGTCCTTTCAGCTATCTTACTGGTTAAATATCGATCTTTGCAAATGAAATTTAGAGTACTTTTGCGCTGTACATTAATGCAGCCACAGTTAAAGCCTCAGGGCTAACAAAATGGGGAAAAGAGTTAAAGGTAGAAAATATAAAATGGAAGTCTAAATTTGACCTTATAGGGAAAGTATGCCGAGAGAACAAGCTAATAGAGTTTGAATTCAAACTGATCACAGATTAAGAAAATGTAAATAAGTGCTTGTACTGTAAAGAACATGACTCGATTACCCATATCTTTGTTAACTCTCCTTTCTCTCAAATATTTTTCAGTGGAGTTTTATGAGGAATATCGCTGAGCTTTTTCTCCAAATCCACTAGAAAAATTTTTCGGGATGACATCAAGCTCAGTTTAAAATACTGCTTACATTTTGCACTACTACTTGTACTATCAGAAATTGCACTCTGAGCCCTACAAACTAGAACAATTTATTCCTATTCTGGAAAAAATCCACGCATCAAGAGGTACGATAGTGTGAAGATGTTTCAACCTCCCTTTTCTCAATTCTTAATCTCAATGCTGCTATATGTATTCCAACTTTTGATGTAATTAATCAAAAAATTTGTTGCGCTCGTTTATTCTTTATTTCCCGTTCCTTTCCTTTTAGTATAACTTGTTTAAGGCTTTTTATGCTATTCAGTGTAACCGTTAGCTGTTCACTGCAATTTCGCTGTAGTTTTTGTTTTTCTAAATAAAGTTCATTGCATGAAAAAAATAATGAAGGTAAACCATTTTCCCTTTTTTATGTGAAAGCCTCTAAAATCATGTAAAATTGCAAAAGTGCATACTTCTTTCATGAAACCAATTAAAAGTTATACTGACATAATATTTTCTTATTGCAGCCCTTCCTGAAATTCCCAAGCTTCCTCTCCCTGCCTTACCTGCATTCCTTCATTATGAAGGTAAACACAGCTCACGTTTATTATAATTTTTTCTCTCCTTGTGAAAGCGCATTTGTTTTCTAAAGGGTTATCTTTTATTGGTTTCGTTTGCTTCATTAGGCTTCCACGGCCGTGGCTATCACATATTTGAAATCAACTCTATTGGGTACGAAGAGAGCGAAGCAAACATTCTGTAAGTTAAAAAAATGTCTAGCTATTATTATTCCAAAACTGAAGGGAATGGGAAAGAAATTTATTTATTTGCGTATTTATATATACACCTAATTGCAATAACGTTGTCATATAAAAATGAAAAAAAGGGAAAACAAAATAGCCAAATAGGAATAAATTAGGTACGCTAATTACATTCAGGGAATTGCTCAGACGAAGGTTAAGGCTCAAAAGGTTTTTTAGGTGACCAATTTAACTTGTTTCAACACATTTGACATTAAATTGAAGTATCACACCGTCGTCCATAATTGCTTCGAGAATTATAAAAGAGATATAAAGAAATAATTTTCATGGCTAATTAATTCCTATTTGGCTTTTTTCTTTATTCTTTTTTTCCATTTTTGTATGACAATGTTATTGCAATTAGGTGTATATTTATTTATTTAGTTCGTTAGTTAGTTTTTCAGTTTTTCAATTATTTATTTATTATTAAAATATTTATATATATTCATTTTCATTTCTTCATTTATTCGTTTATCTATTAAATCATTTATTAATTATTTATTTATCTATTTGTTTATTTATCTAACTCTTTCTCTTACAGTGCTATCCTAAATGCCAGAGGTGAGATCATAGGCGAGGAACGAGTATTATTAATCTACCGAAACACCGCAGGAAAAACTGCTTATCTCCCACACACAAGTGCATGTGGGGAGAGCCTTATTAACAGCTTATGTTCCCGGTAAGTATACACACAATAATATTGCAGTAGGCCTGCGTTTTCATGGTTAAGTTCCGGTGGGGGGGGATACTCCGGTCAATTCAGAATAGGTGTGTGACCGTATTAAAGTATAGAAAATCGAAAATTGATACTTTTTCCGGCCCAAACGCGAAAAATGACATCTAATTCAAGAAAAAAACGGTAATTAAGGATTGTGTAAACAAGTCGTTTTTAACTCGTGGAGACGCGTAGCTTTGAAACGTTTAAGTGTTTGATTATTTTTTTCTCTGTAACATGAGAATTTTATCATAAAGCATACAATAATAATGTCCAAAAACTAAGGAAATTATCACACTGGGATCCCAATTCCGAAAAGGGGCAAAATGGAAACCCAATTTAAGGACTGAGAATCTCAAAAACCATACCCTACTGCGCGGAACATGCCTATATAACTTATATATGGTTGTACCCCGCCCGGGGGGGGGGGGAGGGGAAGGGTAAAGTACCAGTGCAGTGCAAGCCGAGTGTGGCTTTCACAGTTAACTTTTTTATTTGCATTGCAATGTATTTTAACGGGACTGTGAGGCAATTTCGGGCAAAAACTGTAAAATTGCCCGAAATATCCTCACATCCACGTTCAAATACATTGTAATGCAAATTAGAAAACGTAAAAAGGGTTATTCCCTACTTTAAAAACGAGTAAAGGGCTGGAAACGAGTTTTAAAAATCAGGCAGGGAAGCCTTTTCAGGAACTGTGCGTAAAATTAAACTTTATTCACTCCGCAAAACTCATCACTCAATTTCTTTTTAAGCGGTATTATGGTTAAAGGAAAAATTCATATCCTTCAAATTCACGATCATTTAATAACACAAATTTAGCGCCCTTTCAAAATTGTGAATATTAATTGTGGTCGATTTCTTTGTATATCGTCTTCCAACTTAAACGATATTTCTCATAGGTTTGGTGATCAACTTCTGCGTATGGTGTTTCTGAATCCTTCTTGGTTTGTTAAATATTCGTTGGAAAAAGAGAATCCTTTGTTTAGGTGAGTATTGCCAGCGAACCTCAATTTGTTCGTCGCCTTATGCTGCCGTCATTCTTACCATGTCGACAGTAAGATAACGCAAAGATATTAGGTGTGGTTGCACACACCGGTACGGTGAATGGCATTTCTCATCGTAGCTCATCCCGCGGTGCATCACACTTGGTTTCAGTATACCGTGTTACCGGCGGTTACACGTGAGTGGTGATTTGCCAAGGTAAAAATGTGTTGATGTCAAACGGAGAATCGTGATTGGCTCCTTTACCTTGGGCATCAAAACACCATTGCAACTTACCACGTTAAATATCATGGGCGCTTCGTGTGATCTTTTTTATGGATCCATGGATCTTTAACACGGGAAATGTACCTCTGGAAATGTCGGTCACACTCGCTAAATGCAGTTTCCCGTGGTGAAAGGGTCTTTTACCACGGTAAAAGTGCCCCGTGTAACCGCACCTATTGCCGTGGACCTGATTCTTGTCGATAAAACTTATCCCTAATTGACTAATTAATTTGCTTTGCCTTTAGTTTTCAATACACAGTCTTTTAGCGGAGCTACGAGTATGGAAAAAGGGCCTCAAACGCATGAAATGAGTCAAGAGAACGCGTTCTTCACACAAAATCATTCTTTTAAGTGTCCTTTAAGAACGCGAACGAGGAGTCTCTCTTAGTGATTAAAGTCCTGAATGTCGAATCACGGATCACGGCAATATTTGAGCTGCTTTCACGAAGCCTGCGTGCAGACGTCTCCTATTTCACGTGTCACACGCTAACTTTTGCTCATATCACGCGTCAAGCATAACGCCATGTGCCACCCTGAACTGAGAGAAAATGAACAGATAAATTTGAGACCGACCAGCAAGTCATATCAGTCCAGAGGTTAACAACAGCCTCCCGTTTTAAGGGGCTACGTCACTAATTTGTAGAATTACTTTAAAAAGAGGGAAACACAACACACATTGGAATCACATGAACCCAGATATGATGGTTCAGATTTTTTCTATTAATTTTCTAAAACTGCAAATAATTATAAGTTCTTTGTTTACGGATGGCAAGGATGGAAATGAATTGCAGCCAAATAGCTAAGGCTAATTCGATATATTCGTCTTGGTTTTCTAGCGCATTTGGGGCACGAGAAAAGTGCTTTGTTTTAATTTTGGCACGGAGTACACACACACACAAATTCCAATGACGTAGCCTTTTAACCCTTGGGCGTACAACGGGGCCACTCCCTCCCCCCATAAGGTTTTTCTTGAATTTTTCTAACAGGAATTATCATCTACACCTGCCGTTTTCAGTAGCTGTGTGCATATACCTTAGACACATTTTGATTTAAGTTTGGTAGGAATCGGTTGCTATGGCCACGATATATCACGTCATAAGTGGCAGGTGTCAAGCCATTTTTGAAGAAAAATGCCTGTTTCTTAATTACCATTTGTTAGGTGAAAAAAGCACAAAATGTTGACAAAAAGCAAAGCAGCTGAATGTTTAATTACGTCATATTCGACATGTCCAGCATCAAAAATTTTCAATTTCTTTCGTTGTTTGACCATTTCTAATTTTGGGTGAAATTCAAGATGGCGGCCAACATGGCGGCCACCTTGGATGACGTCACAGGCTCCCGGCAGCGCCGCAACCCATAATGTATACCTCATCTTGTAGAGCACATCACAGGCTTTCTACTAAAGGTGAAATCTTTCCGAAATATTGCAACATAACGAAAACCCAAGGGGGTTCCATCAACCCCACTCCCCCTTGTACCACGGGGGGAGTGTGACTTTGTTTGTATGTCCGAAGGTTAACACAACAACTCAGTAGCCCTAAGCAATATATACATTTTTTTTCAGCGCTGAATCATTAGAAAAGTTGAAGTTCGTTGAAGATATCATGGAATTTGGACGACTTACCGGTAACGATTGTTTACAATCTCAGTTTAAATGTTAATATCAAGAACTTCGCTAATTCTAACAAACATATTCTCGACTGACAAAAGCTGCGTTCTCAATAGCGCTGAAACACATTTTAGGCCAAGTTTTTAACTCCATTGTTCTCGTCAAGTGCCCGTTCAAACATGTGCCTAGTGTAAGGAACACGCCAAAAAACTCTACACTTAAACCGAAAATGTAGCGAGAACTTGCTTTTGCATTTTTTTTTCTTTTTGTGGTTTTATCTGGTAGCACGCTGACAAAAATTGTAGAATCTTCGGTAGGAAATCTGAGGGTGGTTTTCGTGCACCGCCTGGTGCTAATGCTTTATGTGGTAAGGGACCCTTCATTAGTTTGATGGGGAGGGCTGGTGCAAATAGGGGGACGGTCAATGATTTTTATGCGGGGAAATGAGTGGGGGCACATAAATTTATGCACGCATATTACGGAGCTTTGTTATACAAAGCTCTGTACAAAGCAAAGGGGGTGAGGGGTGGGTCAGCAAAAAATGTGCTTCACAAAGAAGAGGGTCAAGAGAATTTGAACATGGCCTCCCGCCATTTGCACCAGCTCTCCCCCCCCCCCCTACAAATAATAATAACCGGTCCCTAAAGAAATGATTGTTTCATTTGTCATTAGACTTAACAGTTTTGGCTTAGTGTGAACGCAGTATAAATCTCAAGTTTGCAACAATACTTGTTCAGATCAAATTCCTTGTTTTGCATTTAAGCGCATTCTTTTCATTTTTCCAAGCCAGCAACAAGTGAGAATTTGATACAAAGAAAGAGCACGTGACATAATCTACCTTTTACCTCGCGATTTTTCCACGTCCCTCAACGATGCATGAGGGTTTCATAACAGCGTTATATCACCGATCTAATTTATTTTTTTATTTGTTAGAGGATTTCCTGGGGAAATCAAAGCCAGATATTAATTTAATGTATTTAAAGTCAGCCTCTTTTTCTCTTGTAAAGAACACTGTTTTACTTATTTTAGACCTAATTCTGTCTTACCAACTGAGTTTCATAAAATTTAGTTTATTCTTTTTCGCCATAAAAAACCGTATTTCGTCGAATAATGTTATATCTTCTATTGCAAAGTAATTTAATTTTTGTAATTTTTCCGTACGTAAGGCTCGAGTAATTGTTCCCCTTTCGTTGACTTTTCAAAATAACAGCCTCTAAAGCATTGAAATTTGTATAAGTACATTGTCTGTGATCGTCCGGATGAGTGTAGTCCGGAGAGGGTTTTTGGTGACACGACAACCTGTGCGGAAGTCATCACCGGAATCAAGTGAATAGTGTACCGGTCTTCGTTTATTGACTCAATTGGTCAATTCAATCGCGATGTTATTGGTCGTTTGTCTGTAAAGCGATGATGATATTGGCTGAAACGTGGACACTCTAAAATGTGAGTGGTGCGTTTCGAACCGTCTTTTGGTATTGTAATATCTGTCCCTGTATTGTTGCTCAAATTTTTTAATTTCGTTCAGCCAGTTAATTGTTACTTTGTTGATTTTTTCAATGATTCGTTTGAAAGGCGCATGTAGCTGTTGGCTTTGACACAAAACGGATGCTAACTGAGAGAGGAATATTTTTTCTGTCCCTTAGACGACACACAAAGTCAGAAACTCCCGGAGTTTCTGAGATTTGTGTCCTCTACGGGTGAGGACCCGCGACAGACGCTAAAGACAGGAATTCCAACATACTTAAAACCACAAACGACACACGACGGACGTTAACTGGGACAGAAATGTTTTTCCTGTCCCTAAGACGATAGATGCACGACACACTTTAACTGGGACGGGAATATTTTTCCTGTCCCTAAGAAGCCAGGCGCACGACAGACGTTAACTGGGACGGGAATATTTTCCTGTCCCTAAGACGATAGATGCACGACAGGCGTTAACTAGGGAAAGGAAAAATATTCCCGTCCCTGTTAACGTCTGTCGTGCGCCTGTCCCTAAGACGATAGACGCACGACAGACGTTAACTGCGACAGGAATATTTTTCCTTTCCCCAAGAAGCCAGACGCACGACAGACGTTAACTGGGACGGGAATATGTTTCCTGTCCCTAAGACGCGAGACGCATGACAGACGTTAACTGGGACAGGAATATTTTTCCTATCCCTAAGACGATAGACGCACGATAGACGTTAACTGGGACGGGAATATTTTTCCTGTCCCTAAGACGATAGACGCACGACAGGCGTTAACTAGGGAAAGGAAAAATATTCCCGTCCCTGTTAACGTCTGTCGTGCGCCTGTCCCTAAGACGATAGACGCACGACAGACGTTAACTGCGACAGGAATATTTTTCCTTTCCCTAAGAAGCCAGACGCACGACAGATGTCAACTGGGACGGGAATATTTTTCCTGTCCCTAAGACGATAGACGCACGACAGACGTTGACTGGGACGGGAATATTTTTCCAGTCCCTAAGACGATAAACGCACGACAGACGTTGACCGGGACGGGAATATTTTTCCTGTCCCTAAGACGATAGACGCATGACAGACGTTAACTGGGACGGGAATATTTTTCCTGTCCCTAAGACGATAGACGCACGACAGGCGTTAACTAGGGAAAGGAAAAATATTCCCGTCCCTGTTAACGTCTGTCGTGCGCCTGTCCCTAAGACGATAGATGCACGACAGACGTTAACTGCGACAGGAATATTTTTCCTTTCCCTAAGAAGCCAGACGCACGACAGATGTTAACTGGGACGGGAATATGTTTCGTGTCCCTAAGACGCGAGAGGCATGACAGACGTTAACTGGGACGGGAATATTTTTCCTATCCCTAAGACGATAGACGCACGATAGACGTTAACTGGGACGGGAATATTTTTCCTGTCCCTAAGACGATAGACGCACGACAGGCGTTAACTAGGGAAAGGAAAAATATTCCCGTCCCTGTTAACGTCTGTCGTGTGCCTGTCCCTAAGACGATAGACGCACGACAGACGTTAACTGCGACAGGAATATTTTTCCTTTCCCTAAGAAGCCAGACGCACGACAGATGTTAACTAGGACGGGAATATTTTTCCTGTCCCTAAGACGATAGACGCACGACAGGCGTTAACTGCGACAGGAATATTTTTCCTTTCCCTAAGGAGCCAGACGCACGACAGATGTTAACTGGGACGGGAATATTTTTCCTGTCCCTAAGACGATAGACGCACGACAGACGTTGACTGGGACGGGAATATTTTTCCAATCCCTAAGACGATAAACGCACGACAGACGTTGACCGGGACGGGAATATTTTTCCTGTCCCTAAGACGATAGACGCATGACAGACGTTAACTGGGACGGGAATATTTTTCCTGTCCCTAAGACGATAGACGCACGACAGGCGTTATTTAGGGAAAGGAAAAAATATTCCCGTCCCTGTTAACGTCTGTCGTGCGCCTGTCCCTAAGACGATAGACGCACGACAGACGTTAACTGCGACAGGAAGATTTTTCCTTTCCCTAAGAAGCCAGACGCACGACAGATGTTAACTAGGACAGGAATATTTTTCCTGTCCCTAAGACGATAGATGCACGACAGGCGTTAACTAGGCAAAGGAAAAATATTCCGGTCCCTGTTAACATCTGTCGTGCGCCTGTCCCTAAGACGATAGACTCACGACAGACGTTAACTGGGACGGGAATATTTTTCCTGCCCCTTGTAAAATTCCATGGAAATGGTATTAATTGACTGTAATTCTATTGAAGTAGAGAAACAAAATTAGTGCGTTTTCGTTCATTTCATTGCCAGTATACAATGTAGAATCAACACCTGTTTCAGTTTCCGTTTTGTTTTCTAGAATATTAATTTGTATTTCAACTCTCTTACGTATGAACAGCAGACAAATTATTAAATACAAAATGTACACAGAAACCGTTGTTATGTCAATTTCAGCCTTGGCATGGTTCTTAGATCTTAAGGTGGCTTACTACAGTTTTCAGAAGAGAAAGATAACCTTTTTAAAACTTTAGTTTAAAGCCAACAGCAGTTTTCGTTTGGGTTATTTGTTGCTACAACTGTTAAAAGAAATGATATTAACCCTCATTATCCTGGAAAAGAAGTATGAGAAGCTTAGAAAATATCAAACATAACAGACCGTGTGCTAGGAGTGGACTGGAAACTAGACTTTTTTAGGGCTTTTTTCTCAAAATCTAGCCGTACGACCCTACCTCAATTTTTCAGGATTTAAAAAGTGACTATAAATAAACGACTATGCAAAAGAAAATGAAAATCTGTAAGGCAGAATTTTTGCTAATGAAGAAAATGTCGAATTTTCGCTTTTTTGAGAATTAATAAAATTCTCTCTTACAGATTTTGCTAATATTTTGTCTACAGGTGAAACTTACTACTATGAATTGATTCTGGATTTTTATACTGTGGGTTATACGGTCAGTTTTCGAGTAGATTGGGGTAAAAAAGTCGATTTGCGATTTTTTTGCGACCTCCTTGGTGAGCAAAACTGAGCATGCGTGCAACTTAAGCGCGCGCTGAAATAACGCAATATGGCGCGTGCGATAAACATAAGAATTTTTACAACAACTTCTCGAGGTTTTGTCAAGGTTTAACAGATATTTTATGCCGGTAGCGCTCACCAACTTCGTCAAGGCTTCGTCCATTCGTGATAAAGAATGTTAATAGTACGCCACGAGCGATTTCTACAAGCCAGATTTCAGAGGTGTTTTCAGCTTTTTCTCGATGATGTCGTCAAGTATTGCACGCGCGAAAAAAAAATGGCGTCAGAGAGAATTTCTCAGCGCGCGCAATTGTGTCTCAGAAAAACTGTAGTAAGCCACCTTAACATTCTGGCAAATCCCTGCAGGCTCAGCGTTCTTACAAAAAGGTTCTTATAAAAAAACTGAGTGAAGTACGGTAAACAAAAAAGAAGAATCGAAACGGACCACTCATGTTTTAGACTCTTCACGTCACAGCCAATAACATCGTGGCTTTACTGGCAGTCGACCAATAAGATCGCGACTTAATTGACTAATCAGGGCAATACCCAGATGCTTGCTACTGTTAACTTACGGTGCACTATTCACTTGACTCTGATGATGACTTCCGTACAGGTTGTCTTGTCACCATCGGCCCTTTTTTGGGCTACACTCACCCAGACAATCACTCATAAAAACCAGGTCTTTCGAGGTAAATTTTTCAATGTTTTAGAGCCAATTATTTAAAAAAGTCAATTAAAAAAGGAACAATTATTAAAAGGACAGTCCTGATGCTATTTGCGCACGTAAATAGCCATACGCTACGTTCAGTTCAAAAATCAGATGCAATCTATTGATGACATGTTTCCCAGGTTTCAGCCGCTTGTAATATAATTTTTAATCACGTGAAAAGAATAATCTCTATGGGCTATTATTCGAGGAATACGGTTTGTAAATGTTACCTTATTTAGCAGTTTAGAATCCATTACCTGCTGGCAATCTTTGTTCTGTAACTGAGCTATGTTGAATTTAACTTTCTAAAAAGGTTGTCATACAAAACAGATTCATGTTGGTTTCAATCAGTTTATACTATTTTGGCACTGAAATACTTTTCTTTTTCCTATTTTCGCAATTGTTGCAAAGCGTTATAGTAGATACTTCTGCGGGAACGGAAAAAATGGAGAAAATGACTGAAGCGTAGTTCTATAAGCAACAAAATTCTTAACCGTGATTTCAGTGAAGTTTTTTTGTGGCAAGTGTTTTTTCAAACGAATTATTTAAAGGGAAGTATAATAAGAGAACTTTTAACGGATTGTAATAGAATTCCTAGCCAGTACTTTTTGTCGGCCAGTACCATTTTATCTTTTATTTAATAATCAGGCACAGAAAAGATATTAATAATTTAAAATATTTAAAGCTCAAAATTTTGAAATTCTTATACCATTACTACAACTTTTCTCTTTCAGTGACAAAACATGCTTTGTCATTTTTTTAACTTTTAAAACTGAAGTAACTGTCAATGTTGGTTAAAATAATGATTCGTATTGCAAAAGTTAATTCGCTTTCAAGATTTTATGTCACTGTTTTTCAAGGCAATTGTGTCATGTGATATTTGGTTGAATCTGTGGTATTCATTTACATAATTTGTATTGATGTAATTTTTATTGATAAGTAGAATAAGGGATGCATCTCCATAAGAGATGCATCATTGTAAATAACATAATTTGGGTTGGGGGAGGGGGGGAGGGGGGCAAATACCGGGAGGCAAATAAAGATAAATTGATGGGTGAAAATTTGTTATTCTCCGATTCGTTGTTCACTTGTTTTCATCTTTAAGACTAGTAGTCAGTATAAAGAACTTTATATAAGCTCTCCTTAAACGTCTCTCACCAAGAGTTGGCGAGAGTTCAAGTCAACTCACTGAAAGGACGTCAGCGTAGATGAGAGAGTGCAAAGAGTTAGTGGTTAGAAAGGAGCTTGAGCTGACGAGAGTTAAGGTTTACTGAGAACACACAAGAATCGATGAAAGCGTATGTGGATTAGAAATAAAGCAAGAGAGTTGACGAGAATTTTAACTCGCCGAGGGCGCATGGGAGTGGATGAGAGCGCATGTGGTTACGATGGAACCTCGATTTAACGAACCTCTATGTAGCGAAGCCCTCGGTGTAACGTACGATATTTTTCATCCCAGTAATAGTGTAATAAATGGAAAAAACCTCGATATAAGGAACCAATTTTCCAGTCCCTTGACACTTCGTTAAATCGAGGTTTCACTGTAGCTGCCAAAATGAAGAGAGAAGAACTGTCATAGATTCTAAGGAAAACTTGAGCAGATTCAGACTCTTTGAGAGGTCTACAGTGTTGACAAAATGCATGACTGAACTCAAAAGAAAACCAAGAATTTATCGAGTTCTCGTCTCTTTAAATGTTTTCAAGGGCGAGGCAAACGGTAACAGGAGTTTTAATTTTCTCTTGTTTGGCCCGACCCCCTCATGCACTCCAAGCTAGCTTTTGTTCTGAACTCTCTCATTGAATTCTAATCTGATTGTTCCTCACTGGTCTCAGAAGATTCTTCTTAATTTTAAAATGAAATTACGAATGAACTCAAAGAGGATTCTTAATAAACGGTACGCTTATGCGTACAAGTATGGATTCAAATTACGACAAAACAAAAAGAAGATGAGATAGTCTTACCTCGCACTCTGAAGTGGACAAATTTTAACCAAATGTTGGGAGCGCTGGGCATTGTTGAGCATTGTTTCCTGACATAGTGAATGTTGACATTCCACACGACCTCTATTACTATTATTCCATCACTACTACGAATGCCATTACACAGCCCCACTGAAGAAACCTTTGGGAAACCAATAGATATTGGCCATCCTGGGGAATGCCAAAGAACCGGCTTTCACTTTGTTTTTTGTTGTTGGTTTTTGTGGGTTTGTAGGTGGAAACCATCCAGCAGTATTTTCCAGTGTTTGATAAGCTAAGGAAAGAATATTTTGGTTGGTGAACTAATATGAAACTTTGCAGACCTCATGACCAAACAACGTAAGCTGATACTCCTAAAATAGAACACTGCCCGCACCCCCTCCTTTTACAATAGCTTTCATTTCAGTGTCAACTAGGGTTTCATTCACAGATTGGCAAAAAAGGTAGAACCACATAGTTCAGCATAACAAATAGTACCGCAAGAAAGCACTACTCAAATAGTTTTCACTTGAATGGTCACACTTCAGGATTTCGTCCAAACTCGAAAATTAGAACCACCTTGTACAGTATAATAAACAGAACCACAGGAAAGTACTGCTCAGTAGCTTTCATTTGAATGGTCACACTTTAGGATTTCATCCACAGACTCAGAAGTTAGAACTACCCTTAAAATTGTAATAAACAGCACCACAGGGAAGTTCTGCTCAGTAACTTTCATTTGAATGGTGTCACTTAAGGATTTTATCCATAGACTCAAAAGTTGGAACCACCTTGTACAGCATAATAAACAGCACCACGGGGGAAGTACTGCTCAGTAGCTTTCATCTGAATGGTGTCACTTTAGGATTTTATCCATAGACTCAAAAGTTGGAACCACCTTGTACAGCATAATAAACAGTACCACAGGAAAGTACTGCTCAATAGCTTTCATTTGAATGGTGTCACTTTAGGATTTCATCCATAGACTCAAAAGTTAGAACCACCTTGTACAGCATAATAAACAGCACCACGGGGGAAGTACTGCTCAGTAGCTTTTATTCGAATTGTCACACTTTGCATTTTACCAACAGACTCAAAAGTTAGAAGATGAAGTGTGTCCTTATTCTAGCCCCAATTTGGATTGTGTCGTTCACTCGCTTCCTTTCCGCTCTCGGCCACCATCTTTAAATTTAATATTAAGTGTTTCAATCATGCTTGTCATGTTACGAGTAATGAATCGCCTGATGTGAACATGTTTTTTTTTACTAGTGACCAGTTTAGAACATGTTTTGCCTAGAATTTGCGATACAGAGATAGGGCAGATGAAAGGTCACGTGGCATAATGGACCTGAAGCAACATTTTAAACTACCTTTTGCCTCGTGTTTTTTCGAGCTCCCTCAATGGCACATGATGGCTTGGCGATTGTTGTCATCGAATTAATTTTTATTTTATTTTATTTTGCCAGGAGCTCATGGGGAAATCAAAGCCAGATCTTAATTTAGTCAGGTAGTAGCCGGGATATGCACACTATAAATGTAAAGTACACTATTTTAATGTCATACAAACATACAATTCCGTAGACTGAGTAGAAACCGAGTTTCAAAATTTCTAAAGAAAAGCCGAGTGGGTAAGTGGCATTAACCGTCCCTCGAATAATGTTTCCCCTTTAATTTGCTTTACAAAACAATCGCCTCTTTACACGTGTATGAGGACTGGTAGTTAAAACCAGAGCGCATGGGAGTCAATGGGAACATATAATGGCTAGTGGTGAAACAAGAGCGAGAGTTGACGAGAGTTTAACCCCTGCAAATTCTCCTTACTAGTCTCCTTAGATTTTGTTGATTTTAATCATCAAGACAATTCATCTTTGGTGATTATTTGCTAAATTCTTATGACCTGTACGTGTTATAGCCCCGGGGGGTACTTCCCGAAGATTTGGGTGGGGGTGTGCGGCGCGCTTCTGGAAACCCTTACCTTATTTCAGACCAAAATATGTGATTTTCCCTACCTCATTTCAGACCTTACCCAAATTGGATACTCTATTTCAGATCAGACCCTAACCCTATTTCCTTTGCGTAAACATTTCAGAAGGGCTTCAAATTCCCAACGTCAATCAAACCTCAGTCCTTTGGAGAAGAAAATTAATAAAAAGATAGCTTCTTGTAAGAACCATATCAGATCCCATATCAGAGTGCACAAACCTCGCCCTATTTCAGACCAAAATGGTCAAAATCGATACCCTATTTCAGACCAAAAAGGCTCAAAAACCATAATACCCTTTGGCGCCGCAAATACCAATATAGCTTATATAAGGGAGTTCCCCCGGGGAGGGGGGGTTATAGCACACAGATACGATGAAAAGAAATTTGATGCTGATCACCATGGGGGCTTAAAGTGTTAAGCTCACTGAGGGTGCTTAGGAGTAGATAAGAGAGCATAAGGTTAGTAACCCAAACGAAGCGAGAACCGTTAGAGATTCTAACGAAAACTTGAGCAGATTGAAAACTATTTGGGAGGGCTACAATGTCGACAAAGCGCGTGATTAAGAGTTCCTGGTCAAAAGAAAGCGAGAATTCAAATTCTCGTCACTTCTGGTCATCGTAGGCCCCCATTCTTTCTCAAGGGGCGAAGGAAATGTGAGTAAGAGCCTAAACTTTCTTTCGTTTGACCTAAAACTCTTATGCAACTGCAGCCGCTCTTGTTGCCACCTGTACTCTCTTACTGAATTTTAACTTGCTTCAGGAATTACGCGTCAACTCAAAGTGGATTCTCAAAGGCTCGTTCTTCCTCCCGTCTGTCGTCCACTGACTCGCTCATTTGGTTAAGGTTGGGGTTGAAATGGGGTTGAATTCATTCTGGATAGGGTAAACAAAGGAGAGACTTTCAGTTCAATATCAGTCTCATTTCTTTGATTTTTAAGAATTCGTTACGCACGATTTGGCGAATATTTGACGGTATCTCCTACAATCTAGTACAACCTTCCATTGGGGGGGGGGGGGGGGGTGGGGCAATACAATCACGAGCCCACAGTAATAAGCGTAAGTTGTGGTGGTGTCCCTGTCAAGTCTGGAAACGCTAAATAAATTAAGTTATGTAAACCTAATTTTTTTTTGGCCGAATGTTCTCATCTACAGCAATAATGTTCACGATGCCTGCACTTAATTGTCAAAACAGCAATTTTTTTTCGTCCTGTGATAAATGATTTTTTTTTCCTGTAGAGTATTACATGAAAGGACAAACAGTTGACATTTTCGTGAAATTCAGTTGCTCGCTTGGAGAATTAGAAGAGAGTTAAATGTTAGGGCAAGGTATAATTAGATATTAGCGTCTGCATGCAGCGTGTGATATCAAACTGACAAAAGTGAACTGAAGTGTAAAGGCCGGAGGGACTCGACATAAATTTAGATCATTTAGCATTTTCCGGTTTCATTTTCATCCATTTGTGAATTTTCCAGGTTTTGGAAGCAAAGAAGGGAACAGAGTCAGTGGTTGTTTGATCTCAGCCGGTATATATACACAGGTAAATACATACTAACGTTTAGTTGTAAACTTAATGATTTAATTGCACCCAATATTCGTGCATTGCATACTGCTGAATAAATGATCTCGTGATAAGCTTGTCTTGGAGACTTTTAAGGCGCCAACAAATCAAATTTAAGCAAGCTACAGAACGTTGGCAAACTTCGGCTTGTTTTCACAGGAACAAACCTCGAGAAACGTCAAGTTCTCCTAGTCATTTGATCACGCACAAATTATTTTCACAACTCTCCCTTCAGGGGGGCAATTAAGTAAACAACACGTCCCAATTTAGCAAACATTCTCATGACAAATGCGGATTCGAACACAGCAAACGTTGTTCAAAAACTGACTTGGATATAGAAAAGATGTTCAGAGTAAGTTCTATTTCAACTATACTTCTCAACAACTTGCAGTTTGCCAACATCGGGTTGAAATCTGCATGCACCGGTCTATTTGCATTAGTACACGTGTTTGGCCTCTTCATTTTCTCGGTTGAAGACGGCTTCGGTATTTCGTGGATGAGTCTAGTTCTTATAAAAGGCTGGTGAAAGTTGGAGATATTAGCTGTATGCATAACTCCAGTATTTCGTTTTTACATGATTGTAATCCTTCATTTCCTATAAATGATCAGCATTTGATTTCTCCTAGCAATTTCAATTTAATGACAATGCAGAACTCCAAGCAGGAAAAGAGAGCGACGAAAGGTATCAGATAGAAGAGATTGATTCTATGAACTAGCAAATTCTCAAAACAAACGCTAAGTGAAATGCATGGTAACAGACTGGGAGAAATGATACCTGACATGGAAGTAAAGAAATCGTAACATTTTGAAAACCGATTACACTGCATAGTAAAAACACCAACTTGAATAATTGTGGTTCACTACTTGTCGCCTTGAAACAATAGATGGGACAACTGCCCTGAGGAAATCTTTAAATTGAATGCGAGCAATAAGCAAATTTGGTGGTTTAGGGGAGAGAAAATTACTTATTCTGCAAAATACAACCATCACTCACTCTGTCTGTGGACATCTTAAATGATACTATGAATTATAACATGACGTTGAGGAATTATATTATTTTATTAACTCTAAGAAGAGAAAGTTGGATGTCATGGGAAAGCCCCTAATTTTATGCTTGCATGGTAACATTGTTTATCTTCGTTCAAGCCTTTCAAGGTTTATTCCAACAAAACTAATTACCTTTCACCTTCCAGACAGTCATTGTACTTACGTTGAAGTCTATTTTTACTATAAGTGCCTCACACCTTACGTGGAATACACAACCCGTATCCTAAAAAACACTTTTCAATGATTATAGTAATCAGTTATATGTTAGTCATGTAACAGGCAAGATTGTACAAGCTAGAACAACAAACTTTTCATTCGCACCTTTGCTGATTTTGTTACGTCACCGGTTCTGCACGCAGTGACTTTTTTTTCTTTTTTTGACCTTGTCGCAAATCTGCACAACTACTTATGTGTTCGTATGCAAGCGAACAGAAACTTGCCCGACGAAAATACAGCGAAACTCTGCAAAGTACGTAAAATATTCCCAAGGCTGAAGTCTCATGCACAGGGCATTCAAAATTGCGACTGGGAGGTTTTTCTGACTTCCTAGGGAACACGTGACTTCTTTATCGCCGTTACTTCCCAGTGTTCTCGGTCTCACGCGGACAAAGCATTGCGTGTGTGGCTGCACGTTCCACCGAGATCCTGCCCGAACTTGCAGGAAAATACTTTGCAAGCGCACGCAGTTATTCCTTCTTCTACTTCTTACGGTAAAGTTTTATTACAGTATTTATCTGCCTATAGGCTGACGTTTGGCTTAATGCCCACAGCTTACGGTACTTTTTCTTTTGGAGTCTGGAGAACAACAGAAAAACGTTTCGTAAATTTCTGCTCGACTTTGAGCCCGGTCAGCTTTGATCATACTTCAAGCGAAGCGGCGAACGAAATATTTGTTTAAAGCATTTCTCATGTCGCTACGGTTATCTATTTTTTAGATAAAAGCTTGCTAAAAGAATAGAGCTGAACATATTGCCGACCTTGGTCTCTCTCTCTCGGCTCTTTCGAACAGTTCCGAAATGTTAAATCCCCCTCGCTCCTACAAGAGTAATAAATTTTACTGACCCAAAACCTTCTTGCTTCCCAGTCTCTCCTTCAAAAAACGAATAATTCGGCTTGGAAATTAAAAAGGAACACGAATACAAATCACATATGCATGGGATTTCGCAAACTAAGTCGAGTTCGTTGTCTTGCGTGCCTTTTTCGGAAATTCGTATCACTGGGGCAAGTACACTGGTAAAAAAAAAAAAACCCTGCCAAACCTCAGTCCACAAAAACAGCGTATTCGACAGGTGATTCGAAGCAATTAAAGTTGCTCCTATTTGATCGAGATCGAATCCAAACACTTCACAGTCCGGGCGAAGTACTCCCTTTTATAATAATAATAATAATAATAATAATAATAATAATAATAATAATAATAATAATAATAATAATAATAATAATAATAATAATAATAATAACATTTCTAAAGCGCCCTTTCCCAACGGTCCAAAGGCGCTATTTACAATCAAATTATCAATTTAAAAAAGCACGCTTAAAAAGAACTGTTGTCAGCTGTCTTTTAAAAATGTCTAGCGATTCTGCATCCCTAACATGTTGTGGAAGACTGTTCCAAAGCAACGGTGCAGCAACAGAGAAAGCACGGCGGCCATAACTATTTAGTTTGAAACCAGGCACGGCGAGTAAATTTTTCTTTGCAGATCTTAGATAACGTCCCGGAATGTAGCTGACAAGGAGATCCTCAATGTAAGCAGGCGCTAGGCCATGGAGAGTCTATATCACTTTTCTGTGCCGCTGATAGTGTAAGGCTTTTAGATTTCCCGTGGCACACCCACATCGCAAAACCCATAGCGCTCCCTCCCCCCCGGGCTTCTCAGACGTGAGACAAACATCGTCGAAATTTAGGCTCTAACAAGATCTCAGTTACGGGTAGGCACTTAATACCGTACTTACCCAAACAGAAACCACGACAAACATTCAAAACAAAAACACAAAAAGATATATGTTGAAATATCCTTAAAATAAAGCACTTCCCCTCTTATAACTAGAGGTGCAGCAAATTCCCAACTTTCCTAACCTTTCAAGGGTAATTGTGATCAGCTCACTGTTTCATGACGTCCATAAGAGTGTGCAAGATGCGTCTACTTAGCGTCATTCCTGATATTTTCAGGTTTTACATATCACGGTCCTAAGTTACCTGATAAGGGATGATACTGTCATTGATGCAACTTTTTATTGTTCAAGCGACTTAATCTCAAAGCTCTGCCGCGGTACACGAGCGGGATCTGGTCCGGCACGACGACCTGGTGGTAGTGTGAGATGGCGCCTTTCAAAGTTAGTTGCCGCGGTTACGTTGCTGTATCGGTGAGACGGTTTCTGGCGCTGCCTTGTTAGAGAGGAGTACCTACTGTAGTTCAGTTATCAGGAAGATGGTGACGTAGGCAGAGGGAGGGAGTGTATAGATCTGAGGGCCAAAGCGAAACATCCTTTGGTTGTTGCAGATCCACCATCCTGAGAGGTCATGAGGGGTTGCGCTTCTTCTGTGGTGTTATTTCTCGTTTCTGTTTTTTGTGGAACATGCTATTGAGAGATCGTCCTTTACCTTAATACAAACTTCAATCCATGTTGAACTTGGGACAGATGTGAAATGTGGTCTTGCTGGTGACTTTACCAGTTATCAGCTGTTGGCCACCTCCAGTTCATAGGGAACATGTATTTTAGAGGTAATTTTATGGACTGCATTTAGGTTTTAAAACATGCCTTTCCCCTCCTACGGTTAAGATGGCGACATTGTGCTGTAGAACAAGCTAATAGCCCCAACTTGTTTCTTGCTTTTATTCAACGTGTTAGGACTCACTAACTGTGCATTTCTCTCTAAATATTTTAACTACAGAAACTCTCCTATGGAGTACACTTCAGAGCAACTGAACTTTTTTCGTGTATGTTACATCGCCTTTAACTTGGTTCCAGAAGGACTACGTAAGGTGTTCAAACGAGAATGGGATTTCCTTCACAAGACAACTCCGCTTGGAGAGTGGAAAGACACGTCTAAGAATGGGTTCGACTTTTACAACAACGAATCTCGTAGAAGTCGGGCAAACAATGCGCGATGTCTGGCCACAATACAGAAGGGAACCACGGCAGAGTGGGATTGTACTTGTCTGGTTTTTGCCATCCTGTACTCTAACAGTATCGGCACTACCCTTAGTACAGCCGTCCGCAGCGATATCGATGATCTTCGTAAACTTCGAAACGGTGTTGCGCATATTAGCGAGGCCAAACTTACTGATGTCGAATTCCAGAATTGTGTCGGAAAAGCAATAGCTGCGTTCAAATCTTTGAAGCTTCCGATCAGGGAAGTTGAGGAGGTTAAAAACCAAATAAGCTTTCCTACCGCAGAAGTACAAAATTTGATGACACAGGTCGCAAAACTCCAAGCTGAGTTGCTTCAAGCAAAATCTGACTTACAAGTGGCCCAAGAGAAGAAAGAAGAGGAGGTTGATGCCCTTACACAAGAAATCAATTCCAGAGTCGAGTCCTTCTGTAAACTCGCATTCAAGCCATCGCATCAAATCATTAGGCGTTCAAAAGATGTCGCGCGAATCATGGAAAAAATGGAAGAGCTTGAAGAAGGAAGTGCTGGAGTCGTGAGCACTGTTTATTTGTCGGGAAATCCTGGATGTGGCAAAAGTCAGATCGCGCGACAACTTGGGCAGGAATACTTCTACAAAAGATCCCGTGAGAGTGAAGGCTTAATTTGTGTTACAACTGTGAATGCCGGAACCCTTGAAACACTAGCTGATTCGTACCTCAGTCTCGCTAAACTACTAGAAGTTACAGAATACACTTTGACTAGCCTGGCTAAGTTAAAAGTGGAGAGCCCAAAGGAAACGATACAGCACGTTAAACGTTTAATCGCGCCAAAGATGAAGCTGTTCTCCAAATGGCTTATCATCGCTGACAACGTTCTTGACCTTTCCTTGGTACGAGCCGATCTGCCTCCGACTGGCAGCGAAGACTGGGGCCGCGGACAAGTGCTGATCACGACCCAAGACAGCAGTACAATCCCCTTCAACGCTCCGCACACTTTCCATGAGTCACTAAGTCAAGGAATGCAGCCACATGATGCAGTAGAGCTTTTAAGTCAAGTTTCACAAATTGCGAATCAAGAACAAGTTGGGAAGGTCGCTGAGGTCCTCGAGTATCAGCCACTTGCCTTAGCAGCTGCTGCAGTATACGTGCAGACTGTTGTGAGTAATGGCTCTCCAAACTACAGTTGGGCGGACTACCTTGAAAGGTTTGGTCGTGGCGAACGAGAAGCTACAGAAGAGCCCCTTGCAAAACAAAATCCGGCTTATTCGACATCGATGACTACTGTCATTAAAATGGCAATTGCCAGAGCTTCGGAAGGGGATGAAGTTCTCCGTCAGGTATTTTGTTTTCTGTCAATGTGTGCGCCATATTCTCTCCCAATTGAAGCTGCTGTTGATTTTGTCAAAGTTCACACACCGGAGGAAACCGAAGAATTAATCAAAGCAAAGATCTTAACATCTTCCCTGATTACTTGTTTACACGGTGACGATGGGAACTCCTGCTATTTAAGGGTACATAACGTTATCCATGAAGTGCTCAAGACAATTTTCATGTCTAATTACGACTTTACGGAGCGTGTTCAGTGTATATCTGCAGCAATTAAGACTTTTCACTCGCTAATTGAGGCAGAGAAAAAGCTCTTAAAAGGGAGTGGACACGCTTGCGCAAAGTTGCGAAAAATTATTGTTCACTGCAAGGCGCTTCATGAAATTATTACCACTAATGTTGCAGTAAGAGATGTTTTAGTGAGGGAATTGACACACTCAGTCTCTACTGGAAATGTTGTATCATGGCTTTGCTCAGCTTCTCAAATATGTTGTGACCTTGGTTATCCGAAAGAAGCAAATTTATTTTCTTTCTCCTCCACTGACTTTGTACAGCACACAAACAGTACAAGGAAAGGCAAACTGTTAAAAGCAGACGTCTTCTTTATGCGTGGTAAAGTTTTAAACCTGAAATGCGAGTGTAACCTCGCAATATCACACATTGAAAAGGCTAGAACAATTTACAGAGAAATATATGGCGAAGAGCACGCTGATGAAGCTGGATGTTATAACTACCTGGGAAATGTTTATATTCGCCTTGGACAGTACAAGAAAGCAAAAGAATTTCACGAAAAGGCATTAATTATTAGGAAAAGGATTTATGGTGAGGAGCACTTTGAAGTTGTGGGAAGTTTTAACAACTTGGGAACTGATTACAGGAATCTTGGACAACTCAAGCGAGCCAAAGAATGCCACGAGAAGGCATTGGGACTTGGAAGTAAGATTTGCGGCGACCAACATGTTTATGCAGCAGCAATTTATAGCAACCTAGCTGTTGTTAACATTGAGCTTGGAAATCACAGTGAAGCGAAAGAATACAACGGTAAGGCATTAAGCATTAGAAAAAAGATTTACGGTGAAGAGCACCCCGATGTTGCAGCAAGTTATTACAACTTGGCCCTTGGTTACAGGGAGCTTGGACAGCACAATCAAGCACAAGAATGCGATATGAAGGCACTGAGCATTAGAAAAAAGATTTACGGCGAAGAACATCCTGACGTTGCAACAAGTTATCACAGCATGGGTGCTAATTTCAGGGAGCTTGGACAGCACAATCAAGCAAAAGAGTGCGACGAAAAGGCGCTCAACATTAGGAAACAGATTTACCGTATGGCGGAACATCCCGATGTTGCAGCAAGTTATCACAACTTGGGTGTTGATTACAGGCAGCTTGGACAGCACAATGAAGCGAAAGAATGCAGCAAAATGGCACTGATAATTAGAAAAAAGATTTACGGTGAAGGAAGTCTAAAAGTTGCAAAAAGCTATCACAACTTGGCTTTTGATTACTGGGAGCTCGGCCAGCACAATCAAGCAAAAGAATGCAACGAAAACGCACTGAACATTAGAAAAAAGATTTGCGGTGAAGACCATCCTGACGTAGCGACAAGTTATCTCAGCTTGGTTGTTAATTACAGGGAGCTAGGACAGCACAATGAAGCAAAAAAATGCAACAAAAAGGCACTGAGCATTAGGAAAAAGATTTGTGGCGAAAAACATCCTGACGTAGCAGAAAGTTTTCACAACCTGGCTGTTGATTACAGGGAGCTTGGAAAGCTCAATCAAGCAAAAGGATGCGATGAGAAGGCACTGGATATCAGAAAAAAGATTTACGGTGAAGAGCATCCTGCAGTGGCAAAAAGTTATAATAACATGGGTGTTGATTATAGTATGCTTCGACAGCACAATCAAGCGAAAGAATCCAACGAAAAGGCGCTGAACATCAGAAAAAAGACTTACGGAGAAAGCAATCCTGATGTGGCCAAAAGTTATAACAACTTGGGCGTTGATTACTCGGAGCTTGGGCTGTACAAAGAGGCGAAAGAATGTCACGAGATGGCACTGATGATAAGAAAAAAGTTTTATGGTGAGCAACATGCTAAAGTAAAGCAAAGCTATGAAAACTTGAGAGTTGTCAACAGACATCTCACACAGTGCAATGAAGTTAGGAAGGAGCGATGCGTTGTATTCTATAGCGAAGAACGTTAAAGTTACTTGGCTTGATCGAGCTCAGCCTTGCTTATTTCTTATTGTGATTCCGTACACCATGTGGCAGGAGAAAAAGTTGTGAAATACCCGTAGATTGTTCCGAGAACGCGGGTTGTGGGGTTGAAACTCGAAAATATTTAGTTCTAAGCAAATTCTTGATGTCTGCCTTCTCTTCGCCCTCTCTCCCTACTCCATAGATGGAGGCGAAAATGGAGAGTAGGGGGGTAGGGCGGAGAGACAGACTACAGCAAGCCTGAGACAGTTGACAACTGACTTAAGATTTCCTTTGGAAATTAAGGTCATTTTAACCAAATTTAATAGTACCTTTTATTATTTATTTATTTATTTATTTATCTATTTACAGTTTATTTTATTTTTATTATCTTTTTCATCCTCCATCTCGTACCCCTCGTTTTCGGAACAGTCGAACACTAACTACGGCGGTTACCAGAGAAAAATCTCTTTTAGATTAGTTTGTTTTGAGAGTTGGCAAAAGTTTCATTCTTTTCGTGATCTTTGTTTTTGGAATTTAGAAAGAGTGATATTTTATGTTGGGATTTTTGGAGTGTAATCAGTTTTATTAGAGCATGTGTACACTCAGTCTTGTGAGGGGGCAGCTGTACACAGTCTCTGGTTGAAATTGACTTCGCACAATTCGGCTTTTAATTGAACGAAAAAAACGCCGCACTGGACCAACTTTTCGGGTTAAGAACTAAGTCCTGAGAGCACAGGACAGTCGATGAGAGCGAATGAGAGTTAGGCCCGTTTCAAACGTCGTGCCACTGCCGTGCCGAACTCAATTCAGACTGTAGTGGGACTGTAGCACCACTGTAGCACGACTTGGTTTCAGACCTCGAATTTAATTCAGTCGAATAAAACGGCTGTTGCCGAAAACAAAAGATAAAAGCAAAAACCGGCTTAGCCAACTTTAAAATGTATTCTAGTGTTTTTTAATTTATGAATTGAGTTTGGCACGGCAGTAGCACTACGTTTGAAACTAAGTCGTGCTACTGCCGTGCTAAAGTCGAACTTAATTCGATCAATTGAGTTCGGCACGGCAGTAGCACGACGTTTGAAACGGTCCTTAGTGATGAAAAGAGAGAGAGAGAGAGGGTTAATACACCAAAAGCACCTGGGAACTCGGTAGGAGCGTATGTCAGCTGGTGGTGAAACGAATGCAACGTCAGTTATATATTGGGCAGTTTAAAACTATTGTAAATATATGGGAGTCGATAAGACAGCGGAAGGTGAATTGGCCAAACGAAGGTAAAACTGTTACAGATTCTAAGGAAGATCTGAGCAGATTACGGACTCTTTGTGAGGGCGCCAGAGTTCACAAAATACAGTAGCTGAGAGGTTCAGGTCAAATTACAGCAGGAATTTGAATTCTCACCACTTCTGTTCTCTTTTGGCTTAAAAGGCTGTTTCTTTCTCAATGGGTGAGGCAAACAGAAACAAGGAAAACTGAAACTCTCCTGCACTTCCAGCTTCTCTTGTCGACTCTCATGCTCTCACTGAATTTACTCCTGTGCACTTAATACAGAGGTTTCTCTGTAAACTCTGGAACAAGTACGAGACAGCTCAAATCGGATGCTCAGAGACTGGTTCTCGTCCCAGGCTGTCGTCAAAGTCGCTCTTTTCGTTGAGTTGGGGAGGGGGTTGGGGGTGAGGGTTGGGGATTCTTATACTATCGACTTAAGTGGGCCGGTTATAAGAGGTCTAAGTTGCCAGAAAAGACAAAACACAAGAGGTATTTTAGCAAAAAATAAATTTATTTAAAACTCCAAACAATACAAAAACAAAAACAAATTGGAAAATAAACGATTTAATAATTCCAGCTTGCATGAACAGGTTACTAAATTGGTCGTAATTGTCTATTGAATTAAGCTATTACTGGTTCAGTTTCACATCAAAGAGTCCAAGAAAATATTGCTTATGTTTCAGTAACATTAAGATTAAAACAAATCAGTTTTCAAAGAAGATGACATCTCCCGTGTTTCGTCAGAAATATAAGTAGAGCCTTATAAGGAGAGTAGAAGTTGTTGAGAACAAGGAATTGGAAACGTTAAGTAAGACCAAAACAATATCGTAATATTTCCAATAGTTAGGTGCAACCATTTTATAAACAGTTTTTATGCATCAATGTAGAAATAGTTATTTGTGCTACATAAAATTATCTTAATTTTTTGCAAACTAAAACTACAAATGATACAGTTCTTGAAGGAGGGACCCTCATATACAAGTGACGGAGGCGTTTGTCGTATCTTTTAGGGGCCATAATTCGTGGCTTGCTACCGCTTTTAAAGTTAAAATCTAGACTTACCACCAATAAAGATAAAAGGTAAAAGATATAAAAAAGCACTAGAAATCTAACTACTTGTTAGGCCTGGTACCCCTTACAAGTGAAGTGAATTCAAACAACGCCCATAAAAAGAGATAAAGAGTTTTTTTCAAAGCATTTTTCAAAATGTTCGAAAAGCGCCCCTGTCACTTCCACATGGATTTCCTCCTCCAGAAACAAATATCTCCTATTTTCAGATATATAAAATTTAGACATAAGCTGCCAGAACTTTTGTGGAAGGGCTACGGCTTTTCCTTTGAAGCTAAGCCCACTTCAAGATGGCGGACATTTGAAATTTTCTATACCTTAAACAACTTTTTACTTTTTCAGAGTCATAGAGCGTCTAGCATTTACAATTAACAACTGTTGTACTTTTTTCGCCTTAGCAATAGGTTCACAGTTCACGTTAAGGAGGTATATTTGGCTAATTATTATTGTAGACCAGTTTATACTAAGATGGCATGCACAGTAAAAACGTCCATCTCGAGAAGTTAACATAAATTTCCGTAGTGCAAGTTTAGAGAAGCGGCATAGAAAAGGCATTGAATGCTTACAAGAAAAGGGTTTGAAGATTTTTTAATTTTTTTCTTGTAAAAACTTGAATTGGCCACCATCTTGAAGTGCTCGTAAAAGAAAATTAGCCCCAGGAGGAGTATGTAGTTTTATGGCATTTTTAAGAACACAAAAGCTCGAAAACTTCAGTTGATTTATGTAGAAATTTTCATGGTGTCCTTAAAAATAAAAATTTAATGTTTGAATTGTAACATCTTTCGATAACGCATTAGAACAACACAAGACTATGTACACACAAACTGGAGGGTTGTAAGAGATACTGGCAGCCTATACAATAATTAATTACAAAAGAAGAAAGTAATTTAATGAAGCTTAATTTCTCCAGGAAATCCTGAAAGAGAAACATAAGACAAAATTATATGACTTACTCTTCAAGTTTAATATTGAGACATGTTAATTGTTTCTAATGTTTGACTGATCTCGGGATGAAATCCTAAAATGTGGCCATTCAAATGAAAGATTCGATTTCTTGGGCTTTAGAAGAAAATAGGAAATGTGTCGGAAAAACGTCAAACCAAAGCAATCACTATACATATTTCTTCCAGATCATTTCCAGAACAATAGTGCTTGGAAACAAAATGAGATTGAAATTGCTCTCACTGTCAATCAGTATAATGATTGTTTTTACGTACCTGTTAATTTCGCAAATTTAGAAACGTTGCAGGTAAAGTTAAGCTTACCCATCGCAGTCTCACTGCAAGCAAAAAAGGAAAAGAAAATATAAATACTGGGTGAGTTACGTACAAGCTAAAGTTCGGACTGCTTCACGGCTGTTCATGCAAAAATGGGAAGCGCCTAAAATAAATTGAGCCCACAAAGCTTCTATATTCGTGCCCGGCCCCAAAGAAGCTGTCTATCATACAATCTGTCTCCGAGGTAAAACATATGCACTAAGCCGAGCTCAGTTAAGTTTGGCTCAAACAGCTCACTTAAAATATTTCGAATATCTGGTGGCATGAAAAGATAATTTTAGGTGTCTTTCGACAAGGTTGCACAAAGGAAATTGAACAGCTTTGCTCATGCAATATCTCCGTGATTGGACAAAGATCTACTTCGTGGAAGATTAAGTTCGATTAAATATCTTACCTGAAGAAATGTCGGCCAGTGCGTGCCTGACAATCGAGGCACCATAGCACATACCAGGAAGGCTTGAATACCACGATTTTCAGCAACTGAGGGCCAAACCTGTGCGATAGATAAGAAAAATGACACTGTTGGAAAAGCAAGGCTCCAGTTATTAGCCTTCATCTTTATAATTTTAGGTGATGAAACTAGAAGTTCCATCCACCAAACTCTCTCATAAGGCTTCAATAAATTCATTTTCCTTCTCTTGATTTGGAATTGAAGTTGAAATTGATACTGGAACTGAACTGAAATTGAAATTCGATTTGGATTTGGAATTAGAAATGGTATTGTAATTAGGATTGCACTGGGATTGAGATTAGAATTGGAATTAAAAATGCAATTGCAATTTGTCACAAAACCTCGCTTCCTTACACTCAAATGGCAACTGCGATAATACTTTTGACTGACTTACTTCGTGGCGAGGTCATGAAACATAGCCCGTGCATACATGGTGACATCGGGCAGGTACGCCGGGCCGCCATTCTTGCTTCTGTAGATAATAATGAATCTCTCACCAGTCGTCAGATTTCGTACTGCGTCAAGGATACAGCTGTCATAGGAATAAGATTTACTTATCACGTACGTATACAGAAAAGTAAATTAAAGGGGCTGTGTCACCAATTTGCAGTATTAATTTTGAGAAGTCAAAAAAGATGCTTATTGATGGAAACTCGAAATAATGGTCCAGTTTTGTTTAAAACTACTCTTCTAGTGCACTGAAACTGCAAACAAGTGCCTTTGGCCACGGATGGTCAGGATGGAAATGGGTTGCAACTTGAAAAAAATCAGGCCGCTTTTTTTTTCAAGTTTTCCCTCAGGTCTAGCAGAAACCACTATAAACTGATCAAGTTTTGTTCTCCTTTCAAGAATTCGCTTCATGTCTTCTTCTTGGAGTTCTAAGACCATTTTGTGTATAAGAAAATGCTCCTAGTTTTGATTTGCCCCTTTAAGGCGGGTTAGGGATATATTTCAGGGTCTCGTTTCTCAAATTTTCCCACTTTATCTTAATTCCTTTATCTTTTCTTGATAGCTAGCCCGGGCCAGTATTGTACTTTGTTGTTGCAAAAGTTTTAAAAACTCGGACTCGCAAACTGTATCGTGAAGTTGAAGGCAGGTTGAAGGCGGGTCGGAGGCAGAATCTCAGCAACCTCATCGGTAATTTAACGGGCCTTTGTATTCAGGTGAGGCTTAAAAAGTGGGTCCAATAGATGAAGTTCTGAGCAAATGAAAATGTGACTGAGATGACTTATTGGCCAAAATTAAAACAATTAAAATAGACTTACTCAGCACCCATGCTTTCAACATCTCTGATATATTCATCGGAATTTATGTTGACTATATGGAAGCCATACTCATGATAGCCTAACAAAGTAAAAAGACAAATAAAACATTTTTGTTTAAAATATGGCTTCTATGGATGGTAAAATTAATTAAAAGTTTATAACTAGGTCGACGTGAAACGGACTCGACGTAAGCATAAAACCAAGAATAAGAAATGTTTGGTTGTATTATCAAACTGGCAAAACTTAAGACGTAATTTAGGACTTTCAAAACTGATTGAAATTAAATAAAAATTCTGAAACGCACCGCCTTGTTCTTTTGCTTTGTTCGTCTGTGTTTACTTTCACGATTTGAGGCTCGCGAAAATGATATTTATAACCGTTATTTCGAAAATACTTAAATCACGAAAGCAAAGTCGGAACAACAAATAGCACGATCTGGCTCAGTGTAATTTTGAGAGCTTTTATTTCAATTTTGATCAGTTTTGAAGGCCCCAAATTGCACCTCAATTTTTGCAAGTTTGAAAAAAAAAACCGATACATCCATTGAAACTGCACAGGACACCACGCAAACAGAGGCTGCTGAGTCTGTGGTTTCCACCCTGAAGTTTTAACTACAGTTTCATATACAACCATATTTCTTTCTCTCCTTTGTTACTAATCGGATTTACCTTCATAAGTCAAGCAATCTGGGATTGGTCCAAGTTTGTCTCCGGCCATGAATGCCAGGGTGGAAAACTGGCCCAGGTTCTCGTGAAGCCTGCGCATGTGACACTTGATGTCAGGAAGTGCTGGCTTATTAGGCGGCACGGAAAGTTTGACATCTTGGCAATTGACCGCGGCTGAACTAACGGCGGGGGAAGAACGTGAAATCTAAAGGGGAAAAGGTTGTTGAAAATTCAGTTCTTCGAACGGGATAAAGAACTACCTAGTAAAACTGAAAGCTGAACTAACGGAGGGGGGATAACGTGATATCTAAAAGGAAAAGGTTGTTGAAAATTCAATTCTTCGAACGGAATACAGAACTACCTAGTAAAACTAACTACATTTTTGAGGATATTCGGTTTCAGCTTTGCCGACCTGTTCAAACGAAAGGCAGGTAACGTTTCGGAACCCAGTCTATATGTTTTTCAACTTCTCGGAACTGCGAGGAGGGCCGTCGCGAACGCTGAAGCGGGCTGGAAGATTTTACCCGTTTTCTGCCACCGACAATTTGGTGCGCTGGTAAATAAAGTGTTATAAGGGAGATACGTGGGCAAGAGAGATACTGTTCACTTTTGTATTTTGACGGGTGGGTGAAATTCATGTTTGCATTGGAGAAAAAAACACGGGCACTTTATAGTTTATTAAACGAATCGATCTTCGTTGATTCTCGCCATTTCGAATTAAATAATATCAAGAAGTGTTGGAAAATGCTGTCTATGACTCCATTTCAACTTTTTTAAAACGTTGTTACCCCAACTTAATCTTGGTTCTGTTGTGAACCATTTGGTGGCTTTGCGCTTAGCTCCACTGGCATATGCGCGCTCCTGCGGCGGTCTCGACCCGTTTTGTAAAGCCGTCGTGCAGTAACGTGCTTCTAGATAAAAACTTCGTATTATTTTTCGCGGCAATTGCAATGGTTTATTTTGGAAAAACAAATGTTAAGAGTAAATAGATTTTTATTCAGCTTAATGTTCACTTTCACTAAATCAGTTGCATTTATTTCACTCAGGTTTCCAGTAACGCAATCTACGTTCCAGACCTCGCGCAAAAGTTTGAATTTGGAAAGCGCGTGCATTGACGTCACAAAGGCCAACGGCTTAAAAAACCGTTTGAGCAAGCGATCGCGGTAAAAGCGAGAGTTTTCTCGCTTTTTTGAGAAATTTTCATAACCATCCGAGCTCTTCTCACCTTTGCTTTCTTATAGAAGCGTTTTGACTGTCTTCTGCTGAAAGCGCAACCCATTCTGTCTAAAAATTAAGAAAACTTTTGATCAAAGTAATATAAGTTCACTCTGCGCAAGTCAGTAGCAAACTGAAGATTTCTGTCAGTGTACGCGTCTTAAGTAACTGAATCCATTGTTACGTCATAGCGTGCGCCATTTTCTGCTGACGATAACTTTTAAATCAAAAGCGAGGACGTTGATTGGTGGCGAGAAGTAAAGGAAGTGCATTCACAGATCGCGGGCGCAGTGGCACTCATGGGTACGATCTGTGCATAAACAGTCTGCGCAAACGAGAAAATAATATCCGAGAGCAAAGTCGCGTCTTATCCTGGGCGATTGACCCCATAACTTGTTTCTGATGAAAACCTTATTACTTTCTTGATTAATTCACTAATAATAATAATAAAAAAATACGATGGCCTCTTTAGCTGTCAAAGTTAGCAACTTCGGCCGATTCGCGTCCGGAAGTCGCGGCCGAAATGATACATAATTGGCGTTTGCATCTTTTCAGAGACGAGCCTTACATTATATGGTACGACTAACAAAAAAGGTTTCCGAGCCCCTGATAAGCTAAGCCACCTCTAAAAATTAGGAAACGCCTTCGCGCAGCTTAAAAATTCACCGTGTGTCCATCTTTGAAGTGCTCGCAAGATTGCGCGTAAAATTCCACTTCGATCTGGGAGTGTATGCCGCAGGATCCTGAAAATAAAGTGGGCGTTACGCTAAAACACCCTGTTTTTAAGACGTTTAAGCGCTTAAAAAAGTTTTTATGGGAGAAAAAGAAAATTGAGGATTTGAAGGTGATGGAAGATTTAAATTTAAAGTCAATAATTAATAAACCGATACTACTGATACCAACCCAAGGTACTCATGTGGCCGATAGCGAACTATCTGGATTGGTGTATATCCTCAGTTTTTCCCGTTCGTAACTTCTTTCATAAATCACACAATTCCGACTAGAATTCCCCCTTAATACACGCCACTTGCGGTCGCAGCTTTTTTACTTTTTATTAAATGAAATCAGAACCAATATAAAATTAAATTAAGAAAAGGAAAAAAATTCGTAAATTATTTTCCAATTCGTAAAAAAGGTTGTAGCTGCTTTCACGTTATAGTCGCAACAAAAATTAAACGCCGGTCGGGTGGACTTCTTGCGGCCCTCCGTACAACTTTACCCTTCTTTTCATGGCTAATTAATCCCGGATAACAAAAATTTAGATTTATCAATTGAGTTGTTAAAGTAGATTGGCCATCGTAGAGAAGTTGAAAGCTGCACTTTCGAGCGTTAGTCCTTCGTCAGAGTTAGCCCTTGAGGTGATAATCCAAATTTTGGTGTTTCACTTTCCCACTGACGGAGCACCACAGTTTCTTAGCCCTTTAAGCCCCAATATTAACATCAATATCCTCCTCACTATTCTCTTTATATTTCTTATGTTACTAGTTGGGAGAATTTGATTCAAAATCAAGACATTTCATCATTGGCGATCATTTTGTTTATTCTCATGACCTGTATGTTTGATCAAGTAGTAATACTGTAAGGAGAAATTAGATGCTTGTCAGTATTTTAAAGGGTTAAGAAACTAACCCCCTTAATCCCGGATAAGAGACGCCAAATTCAAAATTCAAATCAAAAAGTTACCACGAGTAACCTAGTCTTAAATTTGTGTTTAAAATGTTTCCAGTTTTGGTTTTTGTCCCGTTTTTGTTTCAGGGAAAATCATTTGAAAAGAAAAGAAATAAAACCATGATTTAGCTTTAATCCCAGATCAGATAACAGGATTCCAAAAGAAGTCGTGACAAGGTCTCGGTAAGCTCTGAATCGAATCTAAGAATCACGTTCGGCCGTTCGAACGTGTTCAGTGGCACGCATTCTTGACTGAGAAAATTTTTAGGGGTTATGAGTAAGAAACGACCTTGGCATGTAGCACTTGTTCAGAACCGACCGAAAGTACGTACATGCACGCCTTTCCTCACTACGCTGGAAACGCTAAACGTTTGCGTAAATATAGTATCAAACTGGCGTGCTTGTCCGTTATGCTACATTTGAATTTCTTCCTAATTTGCGCCTTGCTCTGGAAATAGGCAGCCAGCAAACCGTTTGAAACAAGCCCTTTGGCGGCTGCATTGTAGAATTAACTTATTTCTTAGCGTTTTCCATCGATCGAGTCTTTTGTTCTGCGTCGCACTGTTTCCGCCGAGCCTTGTACATCCAGTTTTTTCAGTCTGGCTGGGGGATATATGGCATGCTAATTTTCACGTTAATTACGTTGTTACTGTTTAAAGCTGTTTATTTGAACAAACTTGTGGGATGACAAAGTCTATGGAAGGCCGACAAAAAGGCAGATTTGAATATTTGGTTATTGGCTTTGACAATAAAATATGCGAGCTTCTTTCTTTCTTTCTTCCTTTCTTTCTTTCTTTCTTTCTTTCTTTCTTTCTTTCTTTCTTTCTTTCTTTCTTTCTTTCTTTCTTCTTTTTCTTTCTTTATATACCAGCATTTCAACAATTAAAATCTCGTAAGTTCTGTACGTTCAATTCACCTAGTACCGGCTAGGAGAATTCGGTAAGTCAAATTTAGCAAAATTCCTTATTTTAAGCATTACCCTTCATTTCTTCAGTAACCGAGGAGAACAGGACACCCAAGGAGGAAATTCAAACAAAAGTCTTGGAAAGTCGCTGCTTTCCCAGGGTGCTATTTCGTAGCGTCTTAAAATGGATACTTTTCTACACGTTACTTATTTGAATTATTTGGATCCTGAATCTTTAGAAGCAGTTAAAAGTACAGAAAACGTTTGGAAAGGGAGGACTATTCAGGAAGTTGAAATTTTAACGGACATGTTTAGGGAATATTTCAGTCTGGTATAATCCTAAGCTGGACTTTTTCGTGACAGACATTAATTTACCTTGAAAATTTTGGGGTGGAAAGTTTTACTGTTAAAAAGAGCTATGGTTTTCTCAAAGAGAAAAAAAAAAACGAATTTCCGATGCGACTTTCAATTGGTAGGGGACATTAAAGAACCTATGTCATTGTTTGAAAAGAACCTTCATGACATGGCCGTTGGAATAAGGAACAACGAGATCAAAAATGCACTGAAAGCAGCATAAATGCACTGATAGCGATAGCCTATGTCTTTCCTCGTCGTAAAATACATCAGTGTAACGTCGGAAGCGGCAGCTGCAGCTCATAAGGCCAGAACAAACTGAAACTGATATCCGAGTCCAATATCAGGGATTTTACTCTGAAACAACTCGATCCTTGCGTGCCCTTAAAAGAAGAGATCTTAAACTTTGGTCACCCTTGGGTTCTGAACGCTTTAGATCTGAATAGCTAAAGCAAACAAAAGTCTAAAAAACAATATTGTTTTAAGTTAGTGACACTTGGCGCCACATAATAACTTGGCAACATGTGAGCCAGTATCGATAATTTTCGAAAGGAAGTGTTTACGTAAATTAATTAATGGTTAGGAACCACTTTCTCGGTAACAAAATAAAATAGCATTATAGCCCTGAACATTCGACGTTCAAGATAGGTAAAAATTCCCCGGTTCTGTCAAGAAAAATTTTTTCTGGAGATTTCGGTCAAGTTCCATTCGGAGGTTAATACAGGTGTGCAAAAAGTGGGCGATTGAAATTCTTCGTTGAGCGTTTTGTCGCCTAGGCAAACACTTCACGCGTAGAAAATTTATGTAAAAGCTTTATAGCGTAATGGAGGAGGTACAAATAGAGAGTGGGCATTCCAATATTAAAACGTGTTGTAAATGATTACTGTGTTAATTTTACTGCCGCTTTCCGCTTTCTTTGCGTTGGCACTATTTTTACCCCGCATATCTTTTACCACTCCAAATATGGCAAGTTTGTCCAAATATAGCACAAGCGGCTTCGCTTTCTTCGGGATTTCGGATACCAATGCGCATGCGTTAGATTCGTTTACTCACAACACTCAACATGGATTCGGAATTTTATAGAATTGTTATCATAATTATTAGTATGCGTGGAGCTTATTAGCGGATGAAAATTTTCACGAGCTGTATTCCTGCCATTGTTCTGTTTGTATCGTCGCGTTGAGTGCGTTATGTTGTCAGAGAAATGCACGAAGGGGCGATCCAGTTCCGCGAGCGTTGCACGTTAGCGGCTGTAGATGTGTCTGTTTCTAGCAAGTGAAGTGAAGAGATTGTGTGCTGTGGTGTTAAGCCGCAATAATGCCATCTTCTAGCATCCCAGTCCCAGATAGGGATGTAGGAAATTCTCCTTCCCGTAAAAGCAACTTGGAGGACCTACGAAGGCAAAACAATAAGTTGAGGTCGGATTTGGAAGCCGAGCGCGCGAAAGTCCGACAAGTTTTGCGGGACAAATCTGCAGAAGTGAAGAGAATACAAGAGAACTTCGAGAAGGAAAAGCAGAAAGCGGTTGAGGTTGCAACCAAGCGATTAACTAACGAACATGCGGTGGAGATTAAGAAAGTGCGGGAAAATACCTCTAAGGAAAAAGACAACGAACTTCGGCAAGTGTTGAAGTTCAAGGAGGAAGAGGTAAAGACGTTGAAACAGCAAATTGCGGAGGAAAAGGAGAAAAACAGGAGTGCTGAAGAAGAGTTGAGGAGGGTTTTAGTCGATAAAGGGAAAGAAGGAGAAGACCGTTCGGAAATTGAACGAAAACTACGAAGCGAAATCGCTGTTCTTAAAGAACAAAAGCAACGAGCGGATGAAATGTATCGATTGAAAGTGGCCGATGACAACGAGAAAGCTGAAATGATACGCCGCTTGAAAGCTGAGCACGAAATCGAACTTCAGAAATTTGTAAAGGACTCTAAACGGGAATCAATCCATAATTTACAACAGAGGAGATTGACTGAGAAAGCGTTGGAGGAAAAGGCTCATGAACTAGCGTTTAAGGATCACTTAGCAAAGAAACTTGAAGCCGAAAAGGACGAACTCCAAAGACGATTATCAACCTCTAGTGATGTGGATAGTCTACGAAGGTCAAATTTGCGGTTGGGTGCTTCATTCGATCTGGAACCAAGCGACCGCTTGGATGAAAGCGTAAGTAGAATTTTCAGTGCAAAATAACAAAATAATAGCGCAATGTTATTGCCAGGTTTAATCTATTAAGTCAGTTTCGTTGCCGATTTTATGCGCTTAATTGAAATGGTTTCCTGCCACTCTATATCGTTAAAGTGCAAATTGATTTTGTATAAATCCCAATTGTCCCTGTCTTAACAACAGTGTCATAGAATCAGGCTCTTTCTTCCTGACTGATTTTTAATAATGTTTGTGTCTGGAGCTCGGCGCTGGTGATACATGTATCGATTCAGACGACGTTTAGCTTCCGTTAGCAGGGTATAATATCGTGGTAAACACAGTCTTATCGCCAAATTGGATTAGAGTAAGCCGTCGATTGAAGAGATTGCAGTCTAGCATAAAATGAAGATGAAAAACAATTTTATTGTTACACAATTCCATCATTCAAGGTGTTCTAAGCTTGAGTAATTTTGCTTTTGTTGTCAAGTGGAAGTATTTTAAGGGATTAGGCTGTGTCTTTTAATTCTTAACAAGACACCCCAGAAGTTTGTTGATGTTTCCTTGGATAGCATTTCATCGTAAAAGTCCTTTGACATAACTTTCCACCAGACAACTTTCTTCACGTTAATTTTACTCAGCTTTTAAATCAAACTTCGCAATGCGTAGGAAAGACAACGTTTACATCTCAAGATGTCCTCGATGCACAGAAAGACCTGACAAAAACAGGCAGTAGTACAAACTTTCTAAAAGTTTTCTAGTCAAGGCATTTTGTTTACTAAAGTGTGCTACCATGCATGTTCTAAAATTAAAATACATTGTTTTCACAAGCCATTATTTGCTCACTGTTAGTAAAACTCTTTTAAACTAAATATTATGGAAAGTTTTGGCACATAATTAACAACTTTTAGCAATGACAGTGCTATCAACTTTGTCTTGTGATGATATTATTGCACTCTTCAGCAAAAAAGATTTATGTTGTGCAAGTTTATTAGTGTTGATAAAAATGTGATCGTATTGAAAGATAGCTTTTAACCACTCATGCATAAATCGTTATCAAAATTGAAGTTTTCTAGAAAATGCAGATGACTAGTTAAATTATATTATTTTAGTAGAAAATAATCTGATTGCGGGAAAAAATTGATATTTAAGTGTTCCCCCCCCCCCCAAAAAAAAGAAAACAAATTCTACTTTTCTAGTACAAGGCACACATGCCTGTTGGTCAGTGACAATTGAGTCAGTTTTACGTATTCGCAATAGACTATCATTGATTCTGCCGTGAAAAGCATGCTTTGCAAGGCTTGTTTCAGGTGTCTTAACAGATCAACAGACCTTGTATTACTAAAGTTTGATACTAGTCTTGGTGTACCATACCAGGAAAAATAAGAATCAGTACAGATTTACAGAATTTGAACAAATTGCATACAACCCAAATGCAACCTGTTGATTTACAGTTAAATACAGTTTTAACTGGTATAACTGTTAGGTTTGGATTAAATTTGGATTCTGTGTGGATGTTTATGTCTATGCCATGGTATTGTCTCTCTAAGAGATACATTATAACGGTTACTATCTACTGTGTGGCATGAAATTTGTGAGGGAGCTTAATTTCACGGATTGCTGATATTTTTGTGTTTAGCGGGAAAAATTTTTGCGAATCTGGATTGCAGACGTGACCATAGGGAACAAATTTCACAGATTTTTTTGCAATTTCTTGCTGGCGTTTGACGTACAAAACTTGTTCAAAGTCTATATTAAACGGCAATACTTGTTTCAATTAAAAAGCTTGTGACAGTGTCAGATTGCTTGGTTAACACGATAGCTGATATAGATGTTAATTGATTTTTGTTGATGTATGAAACAAAACGAAACAGCAGGAATAGTTTTAACATTTGAACCCCCAAGTTGTACAATAGTGTCATTTTTAGGAGTTTGACACTTTGTTCTCTCATTTTAAGACAGATTCTGCTCAACGTGCAAGCAATAAGTGCAAAAAATATTTACTAAAAAACTACTACACTGTAATAGCATGGTAACATTTTCAGTGCTGTCTGAAACATCTCACTTTAATTCACTTCTCTAAGTGACCCCGCGATGAAATTCTCAAGCATTCACGAGAAAATTGATGCCAAATCTCGTAAAAATATGCTAAAATGGGCACCATTTTGTTTTAAACTGACACAAAGCATTTCAAATCCAATTTTCTCTTGCGGGGTCAGCCTGGGAGCAAAAGTATTGATAAGTTCTTCTTTTCTGTTCTCAAAATGTGACTGTGCTGCAGGTGTTTTTTGGTAACTTAATTTTTTGCACTTACTGCTTGAACGTTGAGCGGAAATCATCTTAATATCCTAATTGATTAGTTGATACATGGTCAAGCTCTTTCAAGCAGATGTTGTTTTGAGATGTGAATTGATACAATGTAAAATCATTAAAGGCTTTATTTTTACTCTTCACCCCAGACATCTTTTTAAATAGCTTGAAAATTACCCTGTATCATACACTGTTGGTTTCTCTGTGCCATTTTGAAAAAGTAGTCATGGGCTTGCAACTTTGTTTACCAGAGGCTTGGTAACGTTAACCTTTTGACGAATAAAATTCAACTTGCAACTGCCTCAGTTTCCCCCAGACAAGATATGTTTTGGAAAAACAGTTGGTTGTAGTTGTATGAATTTATTTCATATGAAGACATCGTTAAGCCTGGTCTACACTTTTTAAAGCCATAAAATTAATATACATGTGAGCACAAGGACCAGTACAAACAGGGCTCAGTTCGCATTTTGACCTGTAATTTGACCAATTTAACCCACTTCACAGAATGTTCATTTTTTTCGAACGTTTGAAAACATGATCACGTGATTACAAGTTTATTGATTGTTGCTGACTGCAAGATTTATGACATCGAACATGTGTTGGATGACTTTTAACTCTCAGTCATCACAACATCCTCCAACAATGCTGTTCCTGAAGTAAAAGATTTCCTACACTAGTGATAAACATCACCTTCAGGAAAGTTGTTGTCTGAGGGCACAAGAGGTGACTTTTAAACCATGGAATGAAATTAATGGTCCATGAAGTGAGCTAAAAAGGATGATTGTCCCTGTACATGTATATCTGAGACTGATGGTATGATAAGTTATTCTAATCCTGTGTGGAAATACAAATTTTCCTTTAATATCTTATGCTTGTGACTGAATGCCATTCACTTCTTTGTTTACAGTATTGTCACTTTAGTGTTAAATTAAACTAATTTCTCACACTTCTGACACCTGCAGCCTCTTGCAAAAAAGGACAAAGAGAGGGAATTAAAGAAGAAAAATGCCGAGCTACAATCACAGGTGGAAAGCTTGGAGAAGAAGTGCGCTTTATTAGAGGTCAGTAACTACTGGAGAATACCATATATAACCCACGACCTGTTTCCCTCTGGAGTTGTAGCTCAGTCGATAGAGTATCAGTGATCAACATCCAGGCTTCATAGGTTTGGGTCCCACTGAGGTGAAAGGAATTCTCCTTACTAGGACTACGGTCAGGAGGAAAAATTTACTGGCTCTTTCCAGCACTTAAATAAGCTCACACAACAGAGTTACATGTAGTAGTCTGATTCTGCAGTTATGATGTAGTTTAATGCATGAAGAGGCCTGGGAGGTGGCAGCCCTGGTCATTTTGTTCCAAAAGCTCTTGTGAACTTTCCCTTTAATTTGTTGGTGTTTCAAGAATATTCTCTTCTATGATATACATAATTTATTGTTAAACAAACGTATAAACCTGTGCCAATATCTTATTCCTGCAGAAAGAGGCTTCAAAATAGTAAACTGAAATTAAATTTGTAAAAGAAAATTCTCAATCATTTACATGTAATTTGTTTCTGCAGAAAGAGGCTTCAAAGAGTGGTAACTTAAAAGCGACATTTATGGCTGAGGAAAAAATAAAGAAACTTAAAAAGAGGAACTCAGAACTGGTGTCCATTGCTCGGCAACTTGAAGACAAGGCAAAGAAACTACAAGAGGAAAAAGTGACAGCCCAGGTACTGTATGTAGGGTGTTCTTATGCCTTCTGTAGGGATAAGTTTGCCTTTTGTATTTGTATGTAGTGTTGTAAGCTGCAGTTCAGTCTCTTAATTAAAAAGGAGATGGCTTATTTCTAACCTGCGTGTGTGACACTGTTAGCATCCGTCTCCTGTAAGTGACCCAATTTTTCCCTGTCAAATCAATATAGTTGAACCTTTGCAAGCGACTGCAACCACTTTAGGGTGAAAATGGTATGAAAATTTGTATTTTCAACCTCCTGTAACAGACTACTTGATGTGTTATATGGTCTTATCTCAGGAGCAAAATTAACCCTGATAGGACTAGTTTGCATTTGTAAATGTACATGTATTTAATGGCAACCTGTCGCATTGTGGACTGATGATTTTCCCACCAAAGTCACACTAATAGGGGGCCAGCAAACCACACCTTACCAGTTCTTGGTATTGGTGGTTGTGACATACTGTACAGGTTCATGTAGGTCATAGGAATTACACATTGTTTCTCATGTGGACCTGGAAACATGCCACATTTTGTGCCTGATTTCAAGACAGATGATCTGGTTCTTTGCTATCCCTCTTCAAGAGCTGTGGCAAAGAAAATCTTTGAATTGTAGATTGCTATATGACTGTATGAATGAAATTAATTTTTACTTTCTTGTGTTTTTCAGAAATCAGCAGAGGAGAGCAGTTCAAACAGTAATGCTGGGGTGGAGCACGTAAAGAAGATGTATGCAAGGCAGAGAGCAAAGGATCTTGCAGAACATGCAAAGTCGTTGATGTCCAAAGAGAAAGAACTAGAGGAACTGAAGAAACAGCTGTCCTCACCACAAAATGGCGAAGTTATGCCGGTATGTTTCAAGAAATAGTTTCACAAGCCAATTCACATAACACTAGAATAAGTTTGTGTCATTTGGTTGACTGGTTCTTTCAGGTGTTTGCATCAGGCTTTGTATATGTAAGTGACAGTTGTAGTCGAAGACTAAGCAAACATACTTTTCACTGAGAGATCAAATGACCTGGACGTACAGCGGATGTGGATGTTTATGTGATATTGTTGTTGTGGTTACCTCTGTAGTCACCTGTTTGCCTGTTTTTTTCTTGTGACTCCTACTTCTCCCTCCATTTATTGATTGCCAAGCTAAAAGGAAGATGAGGAAATACATACATTTATGCAAGTCAGATTTACATCAAGGACTGGGTCTTTCTGTCTGCAAGGAGGTTCCTCAGGAGCTCCAATGTGAAGCAAGCACCAAATGATTACCTGTAGATGGCAAAATTGCCAGATGCCAGCACATTTTGACAGGGCTGGAGATATAACGAAGTACCAAGGGACTAGGGAAATGTGTTTGTCGTAATGGGGGCTCATTATAGTAATAATAATAATAATAATAATAATAATGATGATAATAATAATAATAAATAATAATAATAATAATAATAATAATTGTTATTGTTGTTATTGAAACCCTGTTATAACAAAATTGTGGGAAAATGAACAAAATCTTTGTTATACATCAGGGTCTGACTATAATTACTGCACCCTGAAATGAAACAGTGTTACAATGTATCCTTTTTGTTCAATTTAACTGTGCAATTGCTCTCTGGTTTTGACAAATTAAATACTGAAAATTAACCATTTGGCATTGCATGCTTTGCTGTTGATTGTTTCGCATTCAACTTCAATTGCGTGTTTGTTATAATTTGGAGCTTGTTACACTGAGACTCGTTACATCAGGGTCCGGTTCCATTCTGTTTACTGTTACTTTGGAGAGGCAGAAGAATATCATACGTTATACTGGGGACTTCGTTATAAAGGGGTTCATTATATCGGTGTTCTGCCGTAAGTTTGCCAGTGTACCATAGCATTTGGAATGAACCGGAACGCATACTGTTGTTTGTCTATAACGTGGAGCAGAACTTTGGCCCTTTCTAATTATCACTAAATACAAAATATAGGACTGTCTCAGTCTGTGATATTATGGATGTTTGTATACTTTATTGTGGTTTTAAAATAGCATTTTCCCTTTATCCCTCCAAAGTGATCAGCTATTCATCTCTCTTTTCAACAACAGTACACTCTTAATTAATGGGTATAAAGAAAGCGATCAACCAGGGATATCATTTTGATGAGTTTTAATGATCATCACACCTTTGGTGCTCCTACTAGCTAGCTAACCTCAAAATAACTAAAATCAATTATGTTTTTACTTGGAATACCGACGTAATATTGCTACACTCCTTTCCAATTTCCTTGGGAGGCCAGTATTATACAGTATAGCAATATTTGTCCAATATTGTCCTACTCTGGTATTCAAAATATGTCACAAAATATAATTGAGAGAAGGAAATAGGATGTCATGTTTCACTCTTTAGGCCTGTAAGATCAAAGTGAAACCGTGGCTTGTTTCACCTATGAAAAAGCATTCCTGTCTAGGAATTATTAGCATGTTAAGGGCCATTGAGGTTACCGGGTTATTTTAATACACAAAGAATGCATTCCCTCATTTTGAGAAGTAATTGTCATGCAACCTGTGGGAAATGTAATGATTATTTAAGTCAAGGAGAAAAAATGTTGAAGCATTGTCACAGGAAAGACAGACAAAGTCATCCAGTTTCAGAAAATTCCAAACGAGAGGTATTGTCTGTTTTGTGGTTTTTATCCTTTGTGTGTCATTTGAAAATTCACGGCAGAAATAATTATTTTATGCGAGTAAAATTGAGTGATGGGTTCTACCCTTGATGAATTGTTATATTCATCTGAGAAAATGCAAATTACTCTTAATCTATTTACACTGTCATGTTATCTCATTTTATTATAGTGTCTTTATTTTTAAGCCAGTAGAGTTACAGTTTACTTGTAAATCAATTTCTGGAACTGTTAGACTTTTTATGACTGCTATTGTAAGTCACCTCTAAAATGACCAGTAATAATTGTTATTGAATGATGTAATTGATTATAGTGAGAGAGATCAACGTCCACATAAGATTTTCTAAGATCATCAAGGATCATTCCAAAATTTTTAACAGTGTAAGCAGTCTCGTTGTGAAGAAAAAGTTCTATCCTAGAGGACATTTGTAAAACATTTTCTTAATCATTCTTCCAGCAAATGCTTGTTTTAACTGTCTGTTTGATTCATTTAGCTTTGTTTCTTGTAACTTTACTTCTACCATTCTTGGGTATTGATCGTGGGGTAAATTCCTCTCAGAAAAGACATAAGTTCAGACATTAATGAGTCATTGGATAGCACTGCAAGTTCCAGAAATAAGACTTTTTGCTTTTAGTGTGTTTTGTTATCATCATGGGTATAATTAAAAACCATGCACCCCAAAAGAAGAGGTTTTCTCTTCATGGTGACGAGCAAGAATACAAACATGTACTTCAACTAAGAGAACATCATACTCTCAAACTGTGTGGTGAAGTTTCCCAGGTCTAAGTGTTGAAAAAAAAAAGACCTTATTATTGAGATTATTCAAGAGAGATGTTCTTTACGTGGTAGTTTTGCTGATAATTCTCTGTACATGTGTATACTTGTACTGTGTATCATTTTTTAATAATATTGATCTGTATTATTTGACTTACGCTTTTAATTTAAAGGCAAAATGAGGATGCAGTCAAGATTACAAGATTTCTTAGAATTAAGATAGAAAATTGTCGTAAGCCAGTTTAAATCACTGACATACACTGTATGGTGATATTGAGCCAAGATGCTCTTGTGTAAATTTGATCCATTGTTTTCATATACCGGTATGTGAATTGAAACTTTCCAGATCACTTGGTTTGTTACTTACTGGAATTTGTTGAGGTTTCAAAACAATTCTAGTGGTTTCAAGGAGTTTTCCTGCCCCATTATGACTTTGAGATGCTGTTTCTTGTTTGATCTTGCTTAATATGGCTGCAGTAATTAACGTGGCGCACGTCAACAAGTATGCTGCCATATTGAGTCGTGACTAGGTTTGATAACAAATCTTATATTAAGATTAAGCTGTTGTGTGTGTCATTCTTTTTAACAAATAGTTGACCTGATTAAATTAACGAGAAACAACCTTGTTACGTAATATGGACAGGCAATCAGCCAGTCTTAAAAGCTCAGATATATAAATCAATGGAAAGAAAAGTTCAGTACTAGATGTCATTTGTTATTTAAAGTATAATAATTTCTTGTAGGTCATTGTCTTGCCTTCTTTATTTTTACAGAAGGAAAAAGTTGAAGAACTGCAATCAATCATACGCCAGTCAGCTAAGGAGAGGTTGTGGTTAGAGAGACAAATTTCAAATGGCGACCAATCTCGAACTCCGAGTCCAATGCTCTTGTCTGGGGAGTTTGCAGCTGATATTCGTAAAAAGACAGAGAAGCTTGACATCATAGAAGCTGAGAACAAAAAATTGAAATCTTCTGTGGAACAACTTCAGAGGGCAGAAGCTGAAAGTGCGAAATTGGTAGGTTCATCATTTAAACGTAAATCCATAACCCACTCGACTGACCAACTTTATTTGACTAGACTTAACATTAGAACAAAAATGGACTGTTCAAAATTTGTGTTTCATAAACCTGTCTGCACTTAAAAACAACAAATATTCGCAAACCACAAACATCAATCAAGGTCGAATTGAATGCCTGATTTTTACCTATGAAAAAGCTGAGATCAGGTTTACTTCAGTTCAGGTTTCTATCGAGTTTTGACATCTCACAAAAAAGTTTGATAAGATTTTGAAAAAAGATAGCGACCAAAACCAACATGCACACTTGATGTGATTATTGGCAAATACAGTTTATGTTAGTTAAAAAAAGGCATTTCTTATGTGTGTGTTTGGGCTTTAAACATGTAATAGGATTTTTGTTTTAAACTTTTAGGGAACGCGTCCAAATATCGGCATCGATTCTGACCGATTCCGATCAATCGGTATCCGATTTTTTCCGTTTCCGTTTACATATTGACCCGATTTTTCGGTGCCGAAAGAAACGGAATCGGAAAGACACATTGGGTCAACTTTCGGCATCGGGGTAACACAATAGTATAGGTCAAATTGTCGCGGTCACAACAGAACAGCACAAACAGCTTGCGGGAACGGCTCACGGACTGCAGTAAACGTTTTAATGGCTCGGAGTGAATGACTGAAGAAAATTTTCGAACGGCTCGTGGTGAACGGAATGGCTGCCTGCAGTCGGCTAACCGGCTGTGGAAAAGTTTCGACAATCAGAAACACCAAGGAATTTGCCTTTTATATAAGACGGTCAAATGCTAAAATATCAAAATCGGCAAATTATTCCGATTTTGACATTTCATGACGAATGTTTCGTTTCGCGATAGTTTGGGATACTCTTACTTGTTTTGATGTCAGTCATAACTAAAGCGCTTGAAACTTCTATGCACGATATGTGAACTAGACTGCGAGCAGTCTAAATCTCGTTCGCTGACGCTCGCTATTTTCGCTTCGTTCAGCACGGATTTTAGAACGAAAGAGAGACTGCTCGCAGTCTATGTGAACGTGAACACAGTGAAAACAATTTGCAATTGAAACTCTACCAGCACTTACACAAGGAAAAAACCATATATTAAGGAATGATAACACAGTCATGAAAACAAATTTTAATCGACCCGAAACATTTGCTTTTGGTGAGTGTTTTTTTAATACGAAAAAGCACAAAACGTGACGAGTTGGTGCCGAGAGTCACCGTGAATAATTTGCGTGCCAAATGCGACGTAAACAACGAAGCTAAAATTTTCAGAATTGAACCAGACTCAAACCTGCCGTCAAAAGCAAAACTGTTGAATGAACCTTATAGTAAAAATCTAAGGTAAAGATGTACGAAAGAGAATTTGAGTTAGATAAAAAGCTTTTTAATTTGCCTGGCATTATTTTAAGATTAGAATTCACCGTGAGTCGCAAAACAAATTGCGCGATCGATGTGGGGACAAATCGTACTGTTCTTTCGCGCACTTTATCCTTCGATTAAAATTGAAACAGTAAAGAAGCTTACATTGAAACTCAAAGTCAATGCCAACTGTAAAAGAATTTGTGAGAAATAACGAATATAGTCCGAAGTTTATAGTTCCAGTTAGTTTCGCTTCAAAATTTGCATAACGTTGAAATCTGACCTATTTATGTCTCGTGTCACATTTCTAGTCTTAGAACGTCGCACCGGATCGGGAGGTCAAGTTCTTTCCGACTAAATCGTTACCGATCTCATCGGAATCGGAAACGGCAGTCAAGGCTTATCAACTCATACCGATTCCGAGCTGTCGGGAAATTAATCGGTACCGATTCTGATCATCGGATTCCCGCCCGATATTTGGACGCGTTCCCTTAATAAAAAATAACGATGCATTCAAACTGATATTTGATATTTTAAATGAGGTGTAAATCTAAGCCAATGTGTCTGACCATAGTTTAACATCATTTTAGACCTTGTTTATGAAATCAGCCCTGAATGTTTAAAGTTAGGAGCTGAGTTTCAGCTACAGTATTGTGCAAAAGTAATGCAAGTCAATTTCGACGAATTTCCTGGCTTTTCCTGGCTTTTCGACGAAATTTCGCTCACAGCGAAATTGGGCGATAAATTGCCGAAATTTCGTGACACCTATTGTTTCATTCTGTGCGAAAGTTCGCGCGATAATTCGCGATGCTCGAACTTTTGAAGCGAACTTTTGAGCGATAATTCACGCCTCTCGAAATTTTGTGGCGATTTTTCGAGCGAATTTTCGTTTTATCTGTCAATTCTCCAGCATTTCTGAGCAATGTTTTGCTGCATTCGAAATTCGACTCAATATAAACCATCTCTGTGACGCGGTTGTGCGCGTGAAAAGCAGCTTTGTGTATGCAGTCTCTCGATCGATCAACTGAACCAATTTTAGGTAATTGTTGTGTCAAACTTACCTGGTTATTCTCCAAAGAAAGCCCTACTGTTTACTGTACTTGAATCCAAAAGTGTTGTAGCTCTAATATGTTCTGTAATTAAAACTAGTGATACTTGTCAACATGGGAGCGAATGATATTTATTTAGTAAACATTAGCTGCGCATCAGTCGGCTTTTGTTTTGCAAGCCTCATGGCAAATTTTTAAAAGTCATAACTCCGGTTTTAAAAGCCCTATAAAGATGATTGAAACAGGAAAACACTCCGCATTTAGAGGCACAATTTGTAATAAGGATTACAAGATGGGTCAAGTATTTCTCGGGACCGTATTGCAAGCAAATGATATTTTTTTTTAGTAAACATTAGCCGCTGATGAGCGCGTCAGTAGCACTTTTTTTTTTCAATCGTCAAAAAGTCATAACTCCGGTTTTAAAAGGCCCATAAAGATGATTGAAACCAGAAAATACTCTACATTAAAAGGTTCGATTTGCAACAGAGATTACAGCGATGTGCCCCTAAGCACACCATAACCCTAGGAAAAATTTAACCCTAAGCAATCTGTAACCCCTAGCTCAAATTTAACCCTTAACACACCGTAACCCTAGCTCGAATTTAACCCTAATTAAGCTTGCCATTACATGTGAATGTTAACCCCAAGGTCAGTCTTAAGGAGGCTCGCAACAGTTTTTTTGGCCTTGGAGTGTATCTTTTGAAGTCAAAATTTCGCATAGAAGATAAACTTCGATTTCCTTGATACTATACCACCTTTTCAGCAAATGATCAAAGTTTATTTTCTCACTGGTTTCCTAGCAACAGCTGTCACCATAGCAACCGTAAGGGACAACCCCTCATTTTAAATAATGTCGAATATCTCGAAAACTAGTCAGACACTTTATGACGAAACTTCAACTATTTGAACTACTCAACCGACACAACTTGTATGCGAAATTAGAGAAAAATCTGTAAGAGCGTTTTCACGTAAATCATGATTCATTTTTTACGGGCTGATTTTGGTCATTCCTGCAATTTTCTCCGATATTTCAAGAAAGATAAAACTTAACACTTTCTCTTTTCAGTTGAAGGACCTTTTATGATATCAAAACATTCTTAATGTACATTGAGCTTCCTAGGTGGCTGCGATTTTAAGATATTTATATTTAAAAACTGCTAAAATGCAGCACAAATCAGCCAAAAAGTCCGTAATTTGCATAAATAGAAATATTTCCAAACTGCCCTTACAGATTTTTCTCTTAAATTGATTGACGTTAGAATAATAATTCTTTTTGATGTTCCAGCAAGTTTTATGCTGAATAAACATTTCTGTTATTAGATAAGAAGGCTAGATCTTAGTCAAGTTTCAGTCGTTATTACCTTTTAACGAGCAACAGTTTTATTTAGTTTTTTCTGGTCTATTTCTCGGTTATTCACGTGCAATGAATATTAACACACGCTGCGCTTGTGTCCTCTCGTGCGTTCAGTATAATTCCTTCTCATAATAAAAAAAAAATATTCGTCTTCTGAGCTTGTTTCTCGTCATTTTTCGGCCCCAGTGTAATGCCATCATGGGCGTTTTTGTTAAAACATGTATGCAATCCGTAATTTAAAAAGCTAAAACGTCAGTAGTATTTAAAGAATAATGGCAAAAAGTCTCCAGGAAGAAGCTCAGAAGACGAAAATTTTTTATTATTATGAGAAGGAATTATGAATGCACGAGAGGACACAAGCGCAGCGTGTATCAATATTCATTGCACGTAAATAACCGAGAAATAGACTAGGAAAAACAAAACAATACTGTTGCTCGTTGAAAGTTAATAACGACTGAAACCTGACCGAGTTTCAGCCTTCTTATCTTATGAACGAAATGCTTATTCAGCCTAAAACTTGCTGGAACATCGAAAGGAGTTATTATTCTAACGTCAATCAATTTAAGAGAAAAATCTGTAAGGGCAGTTTAGAAATATTTCTATTTATGCAAATTACGGACTTTTTGGCTGATTTGTGCTGCATTTTAGCAGTTTTTAAATATAAATATCTTAAAATCGCAGCCACCTGGGAAGCTCAATGTACATTAAGAATGTTTTGATATCATAAAAGGTCCTTCAGCTGAAAAGAGAAAGTGTTAAGTTTTATCTTTCTTGAAATATTGGAGAAAATTGCAGGAATGACCAAAATCAGCCCGTAAAAAATGAATCATGATTTACGTGAAAACGCTCTTACAGATTTTCCCCTAATTTCGCATACAAGTTGTGTAGGTTGAGTAGTTCAAATAGTTGAAGTTTCGTCATAAAGTGTCTGACTAGCTTTCGAGATATTCGACATTATTTAAAATGAGGGGTTGTCCCTTACCGTTGCTATGGTGACAGCTGTTGCTAGGAAACCAGTGAGAAAATAAACTTTGATCATTTGTTGGAAAGGTGGTGTAGTATCAAGGAAATCAAAGTTTATCTTCTATGCGAAATTTTGACTTCAAAAGATACACTCCAAGGCTGAAAAAACTGTTGCGAGCCTCCTTAACTGTGAGTTATTTGGTGATAAAGGGAAGAAGGACGATGGAACCCAGTCTCCTCACTTTCAAACACTAGTCCCAGTACAACGCAGACATCTAAAACGGAAGCAATAAAAACTCGATCATGTAACGCAAACAACATTAAACTTGGCAAGTTTAATTTTGTTTGCGTTACATGATCGAGTTTTTATTACCTCCGTTTTAGATGTCTGCGTTGTACTGGGACTAGTGTTTGAAAGTGAGGAAACTGGGTTCCATCGTCCTTCTTTCGAATGATTTGATACGAGTACGGACGTTCGATTGGAGCTCCTGCAAAAAGCGAAGTAGAATTGCGATGCAAGAGCCAAATTTCTAGCAGGAAAGTTTGTTTCCACGGTTTGCAAAGTGCCTGGGGCATCATGAAGCCCAGGAAGGCTCAATTGGGCGCTTTAAGTCTCAAAGAACCGAGCTTAGGGCATAACAGAAAGCCCAGCTTTGTACATCGTGAAGAGTCTCCAGCAGGGAACAAGGTACAATTCTGTGAGTTTCGGCATTAAAAGCAACGGCATACAAAGTTTTGGGCGGAGATTTTTTCCTTGCTGGAGACTTATATTTTGTATTGCTATGGCTAGGCCGTATATCTTTCCCGCTCAAAGTGGTTACAAATTTCCCAGAATGCATTGCAAGGAAAAGAAAGTTTAATCTTTGACAACCTGCGAACTGGATACGTCTCTTCACGAGAAACAAGCTATTGCAGACTGATAAAAGCGGGATAACATTGTAGAAAACAAGAATTGCAAGCTGCTCATTGAGAAAAATGAACTATTCTGATATCTGTGTTGTTTCCATAACAGTTTACACAGGGATGTAGCACGTATTGACATTGTCATGTTATAAACATTGTTGTTCTGTGAGAAATATTCTAGCGGACAGTCAGCAAATCAATTATTCGCATAAGTATCTACTACAGAGTTGGGAATGCAACTAGGAAGATGGACAAAAACTGCATTCGCCAGAATCGTGAGTAGAACCTTCACATATTTCTTTCATGCTTTGCTGTGGTTTGAGAATTTCGATTCGTTTTGTCGCGTGCGAACCAAACAAAGGCCGTACTGTACTCATCTCACTTTGCTTATGAAACATATTCGTTACTATTTTAGCTGTTTGTATTTGAAAAGTGATCGAACAATGTTTTGTTTCATGGGGCTTCGTTATATGACAACAATTATTTGTTGATTCCTTGTCTTCTGAGATATCTCTACTCTGTTTACATTGTGACATGTCAGCGCATTGTAGCGCGAAAGATTTTACCTTATCTTCCTTGCTTTCACACGTTTTAATTTCTGCTATACATTCCGTTGTGTAAGAAATTCATGCATTAGACTTTATTTCAGCGAGCAATATTAAATGCGAATCAACTTGTTTTAAGATCTACATTCTTTCCTATCATAGATTCCTTTTTTTTTTTTTTTCTGAAACACTTTTTGTTGTTAACTGTTATAACTACCGGTATTTCCTGAATGAAGCAAGCATTGTAAGGCTTTTTGCTAATAATAAGCAATCATTACCATGAAATTTCTTTATGTTTACTCCTTGTTTGTACTCTCGCTGTCACAAATTATTTTATTATAGTTGTCCAAGAAACTTTGAACCCTAAGTCATTTGTATCTTTAAGCAAACCTTAACCCTAAGCAAACTTAAGAACCCTAAGCACACATTAACCATAAGTAAAATTTAACCCTAAGCATACCGTAACCCTAGGAGAAATTTAACCCTAAGCGCACCGTAATGCAAGGTCAAATTTAACCCTAAGCACACCGTAACCCTAGCAAAAATTTAACCCTAAGCGCACCGTAACCCTAGGTCAAATTTAACCCTAAGCACACCATAACCCTAGGAAAAATTTAACCCTAAGCAATCCGTAACCCCTAGCTCAAATTTAACCCTTAACACACCGTAACCCTAGCTCGAATTTAACCCTAATTAAGCTTGCCATTACATGTGAATGTTAACCCCAAGGTCAGTCTTAACTGTGAGTTATTTGGTGATAAAGGGAAGAAGGACGATGGAACCCAGTCTCCTCACTTTCAAACACTAGTCCCAGTACAACGCAGACATCTAAAACGGAAGCAATAAAAACTCGATCATGTAACACAAACAACATTAAACTTGCCAGACAACTGAAGGGCCCGGTGGAAAAAGGGCGTAAGTGACGATTTGTGGTAAAAATCGAAATTGCTCCAATTTAGCTAACATTGGCACACAGGCTGGTTTTCATGTGAGGAACGCTGTTGCGCACTTATTTCTTGACCTGAGATCTAAAATTTGAAGAATTAGCGTATTACTTTTGCGTGAAAAGTGTTGTTGAACTGAACTCGCTCAAGTGATGCGTGAAAGATTTCTTTTGTTCTCTGCCTGAACTAAAACAAAGGAATTCAACCTAGAATCCGCGGTCCTGTTGTTTTCTTTGTGTCAGTTTTAAGCAAAAGTAATACGCTAATTCTTCAAATTTTAGATCTCAGGTCAAGAAATAAGTGCGCAACGGCGTTCCTCACGTGAAAACCAGCCTGTGTGCCATTATGTTCAGCTAAATAGGAGCAATTTCGATTTTCAACTTCAAATCGTCACTTACGCCCTTTTTCTACCGGGCCCTTCATATTTTTATGCTATTTCTTTGAGTATTCCTGTTTTGCTGGGAAATTAAAGTGGTAAAGGTGCAAAGACCATCAGAGAATCGGCTATGACATCATGCATGTGGTTTCAATGAACTTGTAGTGCAAGTCTTGTTTTGTCTTGCCTGTCAAAGAAGAGTTCGCGTTTTCAATGTCGATGTAAGGGCAAGGAAACGTTTATATTTGTAGAAAACTTGGATATCTCCGTTCTATCAAGTTTAAACTATATCAGAACACTGATGTGGGTTTGCAAAATGCGTAAATCACCGAAACGCGAACGAAACTTGATTCTGCATCTTAAACATGTCTTGTGTTTACGACTGATTAAATCGTCGTCCTTGCATAAGTCGTTTGTGATGAGTTACTTACATTTGTAAGCTACTTAACTGCACAAAACGTTTTCAGAACAAATTGAGTTCGCAGTCTTAAAGAGCTCTTAAAGGTAAGTTCTTTGTACAGTGTATTCTATGCGTCGAATCAACATCGGTATCTGAAGTGGCGTTTTCAAACCGTTCACTTAATTGGCATTCATGTACAGCTGTAGACTTGAGGTCTTGCAATTGCCCAGGTTTTTTAAATTTTCTTTTACTCTCTCGCAGTATTATAAGTCAATATTACCGCCACAGCCACAGATTTCAAAACAGTAAAAGTCAATTCATTTGTTTGGCAATCTTGACAAGATTGTTCAATGGCATAGATCACGAAGGAAACTGCACGAACGCTGGTGTCGCCGTTCAAGGCTCAGCGAAATTGTTTGAACTGGCTACCGAAATTACGCTCACGATCTCGAAATTTCGTTGACGTCCCAAAATATCGCCTTATTATCACGCTTTGTTTAAGCGAAATTTCGCTCGAAACGCCCCAAATTTACGCTCGAACTTTCGAGCGAACTTTCACTCGAAAGTTCGCGAGAACAAAGAACGAAATTCGCGCGTTTTGCTTGCATTACTTTTGCACAATACTGTATGATAGGTGAATGATTTGTCACTGTACTTCATGTCCTGTTTAATCAGAGGAAGTCACTATTACTGAACTTGTATTGTTTTTTTTCTAGTAAGTGATCTTGTTTCTGTATGTGTTGTTTCTCAATCCTTCTGATTATGTTTTTGGTATTTGTGATTTCAAAAAAATACAGCTGCATTCTAGGTGATATTGTAATAAACCATTTAGACTTAGGAGTTACTCTTCATTCCTCTTCAACTAGCATCTTGCAAGTGCAAACTTTAACCTCTTTTATGCAACCGACCAAAATAACAGGAAAAGTGGTTCTCTAGAAGAATTGTTTGGTTTCAAGAGGTGTCTAATCAAATACGTTGTTTTAACCGAAGAAAAGAAATTCTGTGTGAAGTGTAGGTACTTGTGAGGATTGGTTGTTCAGGGACTCAGGCGTGACTGTATTTTGCAACACTGTTCTTTTAACCAAAGCTCTGGGATGCTGTGTATAAGAAAAATTCCAAAATGTAATTTGATTGGCTAAAAGCCCCATGCACATTCATGACCAAATGTTCTAAGTTCGTTAAATGACTTGATCCTGTTCTTGGGTGAATAAATTTTCCTTGACAAATGTCCTTGTGTGTTTGCCTGCAATGACTTTTGGACAGCAAGAGTACTTTCCATTTGTTATGTAAATATTCTTACAAATTTGGCCTGCAAGCAAACATAAAATAAAATAATGCAGACCAGTGGTTACTACACAAAATCTGAAGGCATGAAAAAACTGGTCAAGTTTAGAGTATGTTGTGCTTATGAAGTATTAAGACGGATTCCGCTCAACATTCGAGCAATAAGAGCAAAAAATATTTACCAAAAAACTACTCATAGCACGGTAACATTTTAAATGCTATTTGAAACATCTCACTCTAGTTCACTTGCCCAAGTGACCCCGCGATGAAATTCTCAAGCATTCTCAAGAAAATTAACTTCAAATCTCGTAATAGTATGCTAAAAACGGGTGCCATTTTGTTTTGAACTGACATGAAGCGTCTTTTTAATTGAAATATGGATAACTTCAAATCCAATTTTCTCTCGCGGGGTCAGCTTGGGAGCAAAAGTAACGATAAGTTCTTCTTATCTGTTCTCAAAATGTGACAGTGCTACAAGTATTTTTTTGGTAACTTAATTTTTGCACTTACTGCTCGAACGTTGAGCGGAAATCGTCTTAATTACTTAATTATTTTTTCTTGCTTAGATCATAAAAGTGAAAACAATGGTGAACAGACTAGTTGTGATGTGTTGATGTCATATTAAAACACAAAAGAAGTAATTGTTCTGGGTTGCATGTTATCAGAAACTTCCTGCGATGGCAGGCTCCTCAAAGAGCCATATCTAGTGAAGAACAGAACAATCAATAAATTGAATTTAAACTGAAAATAAACATACAAAAATAAGGGAGTGTTTAATTTTATTTTTAAGCGGGAAGGTTTTGTTCTAAAGTTACTATGGAGATCTCTTCATATGTTACTAGTATTGCCTCTTAAGGGGTGCATAATAAAACTAATAATAATAATAATTATTATTATAATTATTCTAAAACCCTGCTAATGTTTAGACTTGCTGGCACTTACGTATTTAAACTGAAAGCATGAAATAATTATTCCAAAACTTGTCTGTTCTTTGCCTATAATTAGAGTCTGTTATCTCATATCTTGTCTTTCCAATCTCTACTGGCAAGGATGTTATTTAATAGACAGCAAATACTTGTTTAGGGTTCTTACTTAGTTTAAACACTCACTAGTTTAGTGTGCTGGTGGGATTTTTGCTCATGAAATATTCATTCCCAAGGAGAACCTGTCCCGTATTTACATGCATAATAACATACGTTTTGCCTTGCTGTTGTGAAAGAGCACAAATAATGAAGGATTCAATTTTGCAGGCAAGTGATCTCAAGGAGAAGGAAAAAGAGAACCAAAAACTCCTGAACGACTTGGAGGAAAAGCAAACAAGATGCTCCAAACTGGTAATGTAAAATAATAATGTAGTTTGCTTTCCGTTCCTTTGATACATCCAAGGGGGTGTTCTGTCGGTGATTTAAGCTGGCTATTGACCCACAACATGTTAATATTTTGTGTAGATTTGAGTTTGCTGGTTGCCTCTTTACTCCAAAGATTGAAAATTTTTTTTTCACAAAAATGGAGAACAAATATAACTTCAAGAGGCCAATGCTTGGCAGCTTTCATTTATTAAATGGACACACTATAGGATTTCCTCCAGAGACACCAAATTTAGAACTACCTGGTACGGCATGGTAAACAGCACCACAGCAAAGGACTGCTCGTTGCTTTCATTTGAATGGTCACACTTTAAAAGGGTTTGTTTCATTCACTGACTTGAAAGTTAGGACCACCTTCTACAGTGTTGTAAACAGTATCGCAGGAAAGTACTGCTTAACAGCTTTCATTATAGTCAACTTGTACAGCATAATAAAAAGCACCATAGGAAAGTACTGCTCAGTAGCTTTCATTTGAATGGTCACACTTTAGGATTTCATCCACAGAATCAAAAGTTAGAAACACCTTGTACAGCGTAATAAACAGTACCATAGGAAAGTACTGCTCAGTAGCTTTCATTTGAATGGTCACACTTTGGGACTTCATCCACAGACTCAAAGGTTAGAACCACATTGGTAAACTTACAGTAAGTCTTCCTCTTGGTGTGAAGGGTTTAATTGACAGTGAAGCTACTTCTTAGGAATTTTGAAATTGAAATTTAACTTATAATAATTATTTTTCTGCGGACTGTACTCGTTAGAAAGCTGAACAGCCCTAACAGTGTCTATGTGAATATTATAATTTCTTTGATATCAGCAGCCACTAAACCAATAAACTTGCATGATAATTAAATTCTATTTGCCTGAATATTATTTTGCATGCTTCTGTGGAATCTGTAGAAACTGAAGGTCCAATAGTTCAATTAATATTATTTTATTGGTGGTTTTATGGCTGTACAGTTAGATTTTTTAGCTATTAAGACGATTTCTGCTCAACGTTCGAGCAGTAAGTGCAAAAATTAAGTTACCAAAAAAATACTTGCAGCACTGTCACATTTTGAGAACAGATAAGAAGAACTTATCGTTACTTTTGCTCCCAAGCTGACCCCGCGAGAGAAAATTGGATTTGAAGTTATCCATATTTCAATTAAAAAGACGCTTCATGTCAGTTCAAAACAAAATGGTGCCCGTTTTTAGCATACTATTACGAGATTTGAAATTAATTTTCTTGAGAATGCTCGAGAATTTCATCGCAGGGTCACTTGGGCAAGTGAACTAGAGTGAGATGTTTCAAATAGCATTTAAAATGTTACCGTGCTATGAGTAGTTTTTTGGTAAATATTTTTTGCACTTATTGCTCGAACGTTGAGCGGAATCCATCTTAATAGTGTTCTTACTTAGTAGGCAACTGCTATAAACAATGACACTTTATAAAAAATATCCATCTATCTATCCCTATCTATCTACCTCCCCTTAGTGGAGATTAGGAAAGAATGAGTCGAACAGACAGTAGTTAGCACCTGAAATAATTTGAACCTGTGTGTGAAGTTATTGTCAACTCTGGGTGACCCATTTATAGGAATATATGTGTGAACTGTTATGACATAGCTTAATCACTCCCAAAAGTGCCTAAATCAAAATTCAAAACAAATCTCAAATTTCATTTTACAAAATACTTGAATATAAATAGTACCACGTGAAAGCACTGCTGAAGAGGTTTCATTTGAATGGTCATACCATAGGATTTCATCCACAGACTCAGAAGTTAGAATAACCTTGATGTCTCCAGAACTGACTTTGGGAGTGAAAGCCACAGATAAATGTAAATGGGCTGAATCCTTTTAACTTCAATTTTTATGCTTGGTTCTGCATCTCTTTATCAGGAACTTGAAAGAGAAAGGTTTGCTGCCAAGTGCACAATGCTACAAAAGAAGAATTCGGAGATGAGCAAGAAGATATCAGAATTAGAAGAGGTAATTGTTGTTAGTATTAATAGTAGTTTGACCTTAGTCAAGATGTAAAATTAAGGAGTTTTGCATCATTTCGTAGGAATAAAAGCGTTGAATGTTCAATACCTGAACTCCCTGTCATAATTATGTCAGTCGAGTTTGTTGTTGGTTCTCCTCCTTGCTCCGAGAGGTTTTTCTCTGATGACTCCAGTTTTCCCCTCTCCTAAAAAAAACCAACATTTCCAAATTCCAATTCGATCTTAGTGGTGTCCACAGTTGGCATTCTATGCTAAATACCGTTGACACCTAAATGAAGTGATATAATGTTCTCACTCATGAAAAGGCCCAATATCAGTATGCATTTTCTCCTCACTGTTCTCCGTATATTTCCTAATGGTATTAGTTGGAAAAATTTGTGCAAAAATCAAGACATATTTGATGATCATTTCGTTTATTCTCGTGACTTGCATGTTTGATCAAGTAGTGATATTGTAAGGAGAAGTTTGATGCTTGTCACTATTCGGGGCTTTACTTTCCTGTGGTGCTGTTTATTATGCCACACAAGGTGGTCCTAGATTTTGCATCTTTGGACAAATCCTACAAGTGTGACCTTTGAAATAAAAGCTATCAAGTGTTATATTCCTTTTGTACTGACATAGTTTTATTTTTATTTCAAGGTGGAAGAGGAAGTGGCTAATTTGAAGGAAAAGCTAGAGGTATCTGACATGAAGTGCAGCCTTTTGACAGAGGAATGCAGCAAAATGAAGAGCCAGTTAGAAGAACTTCTGAAAGTCAAGGAGGTAAGTTTATCTAACCCTTTAAGCCCCAGTACCCACATGCATATTCTCCTCACTGTTCTCTATATATTTCTTATGTTACTAGTTGGGAGAATTTGATTAAACATCATGACATTTTATGTCTGGTTATCATTTCCTTTATTCTCATGACCTGTATATTTGATTAACTAGTGATAATGTAAGGAGGAATTAGATGCTTATCACTCTTGGGGCTTAAAGGGCTAAAGAAACAAAGTTAAAACCTGTTGCAGTCATGTTGTTTGGCAAAGGTGTGGTGTGCTTCAGTTTAACCAGTGTATGTCTGTTTCAAATGACTGACAGCCGGAAAGCATTTCTACAGCTATTGGTGTGGCGTGTTGATACGTGACACATGAAGTGTCTTGGCAAAGTTTTAGTTGCAAATCTCGGCGTTTAAAACTAGAGTCCCAGAATCTGGGCTTGTTAGAAGTAGCCACTATCTCCAAATCTCAGATTGTAAAAACTTGGATCTTGGGTTCTTGCAAATCTTGCTTGAGTTTATTCTGAAACACCATCAGTCAGAAAAGTAAGTATGACATGACTGTGACACTTCACCCCATAGGTCATGTCTGACATGACGCTTTATACCGCATTGTTTCTAACATCCATGTTAACCAACGATCTCTATTATGTAATGGAGATTTGGTGCTGGGGTTGTTCATGGGCCTTCACTTTGGACAGCTGGCAAATCCCCGCAAGCCAGCCATGAACCCTGCATGTCCCGGTACCCATCACACTGGCTTAGACATCATTAGGGCTGCATCGATACATTTTCCCACGATACGATACAAATCTCGATACAAGGGCCACGTTATGATACATTATGGTGCACGACAAAACTAGTTACTAACAACTTATACTACTTTTAAACAATTCATTTCCATAATAAAAAATTTAGCACAGTAATAACACAACATCAAATTGCCTTACAAGGGCTAAAATGTAGAGCTTCTGTAAGCAATAGCAAAGACAGTGATTTCCCAGATTTGTTGATGTAGCATATTTTATTGTATCGTAATATCGCGATATCTTATTTAAATATCGATATTCATATCGTTGGAAAAATATTGTAGTTCACCGATGCATTGGTGTATCGTTGCAGCCCTATCAGGCATTGGAGACAAAATGAAATTTCATTTCATTATGTCTCAAATGTCTAATAGGGCTGCAAAGAGAAGGAGAGAGCAAAGGGTGGAAAAAAACCTGTAGCATGCCACAGAAATACCTCAAAGATAAGAACAGTCCTCGCTGTGTGTGTGTAGTTAAGGTGCTCTTACTGAGCCTGCAGCAACTTAACAACCACTGACCACCAAACGCTCGAAGACCACATGCTCGTTGTTGGTTAACTTGGTTGAATTTCATGCAACCTCATTATATAAATGGATGTCAGCACATATAGTGCTTGGCGCTGGTACCCCACTCCAGTAGTGTTAGCAGTAGTACCTGTACTTCACTTTGATGCATGCTACAGGAACTCAAGATGAGTCCTGCTTTGATGGCCCACCCGGCAATAAAAACACTTTTCCTCCCCTTTTTGCTTTTCTGTGTAGGATCTAAATAATCTTGAGGAACAAAAGAAGGTTATAGAGAAAGAACATTTGACCAGCCTTGAAAAGCTCAAGGAGAGGGAAGAGGAGATTAGACAGTTGCACAAGGTAATTCTTGTATGATTTTGATCCATTATTTCCTTTACAGTGGACATAGTGCACCTAAATCATTACCATACATTTACCTGGTTTATTTTAAAAATTGGCTTGTGGGGACAATTTTAGAGGGCTATTTTTCACAAAAGAAGGCCTTAGATGTTTTAACCTTTCGTTCATGGTGTTAGATTTAAACAGTAAATTGGTGGCTGTGCAAGGTCAGGACCTTGGGACATGTAACTTGTTCTCTGTGTCAGTTGTAGATTAAATTTATCACTGAAGTACTTCCAGTCAGAAATAAGGGGCTTCCTTGGGAAAGTGTTTGTTCACAACATTTTGATGTACTGTGCAGTTTTTAATTGTAGTTATCCCACAGTCCTTCCCTCTGAAATAAACCTTGCATTTTTGTTCAGGTTATGTACCAGTCAAATTGAAGCTTCAACATCCCCCCTCCCCCGGGCAACCCCCTGGGCATTTGAACTTTTGAAGATTGGCTTACAATCAAATTCCCTCCCCGCGGGTCAAAAAGCCATTCAAATGCCTCACCAATTATTACTGAAAGACCTCTCCTCAAAGACAAATTTCGTCTTCAATCAAACACTGTTCACACTTTTCAGAGAAAGAGAATTATGCCGTGATGACACCTTCAAATTTCTTTTGAAGACCCTTTTGAAAGAGTTATTCACTAACAAAGGCGAAATTGAAAATCTGTCAAACCTTGCAAAAACCGAAAAAACTTACAGTAATATTGTGCCAGAACAGAAGATAAATCCGGTTCAAATTCACCATTCTGCCAAGGCAATGTCAAATTCCCCCCTTCCTGGGCACAATGCACATTCAAATGCCCGGGGTATGCCCGGCGGGGGGGATGTTGAAGCTTCAATTTGACTGATACATTAAAATGTAATAAATGTAAAGAAGATCCTCGCAGTTAAAATGTGCAACATTAAAATGTGCAAGATGATTATAGTGAATACTGAGAGAACATAGTGATCACAGAGGTGATGGTGAAGACTGAAAGAACACAAATGTGGATGGTAGAAACACTGGTCTCCTCTTTCACGGTGAATGCTTTCCAAAGGTGTATAAGTGGGTGCTAGCAAATAGCTGGGGAATCTTAGAAAATTCTAGAGTAGGGAGTGATTTACCTTGTTGTTATAGGGTAGCATCTTGGCAATTCTATCCTTATCACTCTACTAAGTCAGAACGAAAGTTTGACAGCTGATGTGGGTCATTTGGGTTCCTGTCATTACCTTAATTGACCTTCCGTTGTGCTGACCAACTCGTGTTCATGTAGACTGAAAGTAAAACATGCCTGGTTTGATTTTTGCTCAGATCCAAGAAGAAGCAAACAAAGCTCATGAGATGGCTGTGACATCCCTGGAGGATAACGTGCGCAGTCTAGAGCAGAAATGTACTGACGCTGAGCAGAATAATATCAATCTAAAGAAAGAAATGGAAGAAGTGAGGGAGTTGGAAAAAGCAAATCTTAAGAAAAGAGAGCAAAACTGTCACAAATCCACTCAAACGACATTGGATTCTACACACAGTGGAAACGATATTGTAATAGGAAATGATGGTAAGATGTTAATTGGGGAAGGCTTTAATTTTGGTTTTCTCATCTTGCTCCTAAAGTGCAAACTACCACTATTGGTGAGGTTGGGGGGAACTGGGAACTGGTTCTATGTGCACATTCAAATAGGCTTTACAGCAATGAAGGGGTGAGATCAAACTTCAGAATGTATAGGTTCCCATTGCAATCACTGTCTGTCCAATGATGAACTTAGCCTACCTGCAGGAACCCCACAAAGCAGTAAGGTGGGTTCTTTTAAGGGACGGTGCCTCCTAATACAGATGTATTTTTGCAAAGGTTATGACTATGGGGAAAAAGCAGATCTTAGCAAGACCTACTGGAATCCAAAAAGAAAAATGTGCGCATTTTTCAGAGCTAATTAAGCGACCATAATCCTAAAAAAGCATTAAAATACAAAGAATATACAAAGAATGTATGGCAGTCTCTTTCCAAATTTAAGCTCAGTTATCTCTGAAAAATGCATGGTTACCCCCAATTTTCTTTTTGGATTCTGATAGCCCTTGCTAAGATCTGCTTTTTCCAAAGTCATAAGCTGCACAAAAATATTGTTGTATTAGGGGGCAAATTCCTTAAGAGACCCGAATATCCCGAGATGTGCAGAACGTATGTGCAGTAACAAAAGGATGCACCGTCCTTAACATCCTTACTTGTTCAATGTGGTTAATTTTATAAGGCAAAGGGTGGCAACTTAATCTCACTGCCCAATAATGCAAATGGCAGGACTGAGTCAAGAAGTTGAGCACTGCCAGCATACATGTAATCTTAATAGTTATTTTAAGATCCCAGTACCTGTATATGGTACAGCTGAGTTTTCAACCCGTGCCCTTGCGCTCTGTAATCTGGCATCCTACCAACTCAGCTTACCAGGCAGCACGGCTGTGAAGGTAACCATGGCAGTTCTGTGATTTTTTAACTGTCTTGTTTTCTGTACCAATTTGCAGGTAAAGCCATCCATGATCATCCTTCACTCGGCGAAAGTTCTCAATCACCCCAGCTATCACCTCGTAGACCTTCTAACGAATCCTCAACTGTGCTATCATCTCACATCACTCCAACCAAATCTTCGGTTGTACATGAATCAAGGGTTGATTCTCTTCACCCCTCCCCAATGAAACAATCAACCAAGGCTGCAGAGGCTAGCAGTAACAGAACAGAAGAAACAGCATCTGGATCAGAGGATATTTTAGATGTGTTAGCTTCAAGGATTGATCAGCTTGCGGCATCAGATAGTGAGGACGACATCTTTCGTGGTACGTTTTATTGATATTTCTAAAAATGCTTCCTTGTCCTGCTTATAAATCCAGGGTGATGTTAATATATGTGGTAGGACTGTGTACTGTCCAATCTGGGAAATATTTAGATGATAAAAACTTGTCAGAGAATTGCCAGACTGGACTAGGCAGTAAGCTGAGTCCAGTTTGCAAGTCAGAGGTTTGATGTGATTTTTCAATGCAGTCATTTCCCAAATTGGTGTCTTGGTTAGTGCATTGGACTTCAGATCTGAAGGTTGGTAGTTCAAGGCCCAGTCCCTACCATTGTGTTGTTTCCTTAGACAAGAAACTTTACGCCACTTTGTCTCTCTCCACCCAGGCCCCAGTTGTTCAAAAGTTGGATAGCGCTATCCACTGGATAAATAAATCTCTATCCAGTGGATAACGGAATTGGTTTGCCTAACACTTATCCACTGGATAGTGGTTTGTCCGGTGGATAGCGCTATCCAACTTTTGAACAACTTGAGCCAGGTGTATAAATGGGTACCGGCGACATACTGCTGGGGATAACCCTGCAATGGACTAGCATCCCATCCACGGGAGAGTAGCAATACACTCAGTTGCTTTATGCTACCGAAATCAGGTTAAGCTCCGGCCATGTGGGCCTCCTTGGCTTGTGTGTGACTTAACCTTTAATTCCCAAATAATTTACAGTACAATGGTCCTAAAGTCGACGTGTAGTGTACGTAAAGGATCAGGTGCTGTCCAACTTGGGAAATAATAAAAAAAATAGCTGCTTTAATCACACCCACATCAGCATTGCTGTAATTTTGTCCTTGGATAAATTAATGTTGTTGTTGTTGAATGTGATTTTATGTCACCAGTATTATTATGGAATGAGCCAGTGAAACGCATCATTCCGAAACACAACATGAGAAACAGCAACATCAATTCAATCTTCAAAAACACTTTGGTGCAATGGGGAACCTACACTGTTAATCACTTATTAGTTAAGGGAGTCATAAAGGGTTGATTGATTAATCAGAGTTTCACTAGAAATTGAGGTTTGACAATTTCCCTTAAATTATTTTATCTCCTTAGAAAAAGCATACAGTGAACAAAAGAGTGAGGTTGAAGAAGAGGAGGAAGAAAAACCCAAGAGACCCGATCTTGACCTTGAGGATTTGGCAAAGCGCATAAGTCAAGTAGCTGTGAGTGATGACAGTAGCTCGTTAAGTACAAGAGATAAAGGAGACTGCAGTGATGCAAGTCAGGACCTAACGAGTATGGCTGAGGGAGATCTTGGGGATCTCGAGGATAATCAGCCTGACAGTTCTGCTCCTGAAGACGAACAGACAGATCATTCAACACAACAGCCTATTGGTAAGCTGTGTAGTACTGTCTTAACTTTCATTCCATTGTACGCTGTTTGGTTTCTTACCCGGGGCTTGACACTAACTTTGGATGCCACTATCTACCCTGGAAAAAAAAATACAAATCTTTCTGTTTCAAAACTTTCCTCTCCAGAATGGACTGCAGTATCATTATGTTCCAAGGAGACAGATGTATAGTACCAGAATTATAAGTTCTTTAACAAAGACAGGCTCTTTCAAATCTCCAGTGTTGGCAGACAGCAACAATGATGAAACAATCATTAAAATAGAATAGAGGTGACTTATGTCAGGTTTTGTTGGTGTTATTTGATCAATGCTACTGTGTTCCTACATCAAGATAATGTGGAAGGATCCAAGAACATATGTAAACTCTTGCCTGTCAGTCAGGAACTTTAAAGCATTCATTAATAAATCATAAAGAAAATACAAAAGAAATGAATGTTTACTGTATATCAGAATCAGATACAGATAAGATACAAATCAAATTCAGACATCGTCTTGATTTACCTAAAAGTTTTGATTTACTCCCCATAAATGATGGTTGCTGCCAAGATATTGACATATATTCAATGAACATTATTTTTGAGGCATTTGTCGCATTAGTAATATGCAGGGTTAATGTTGGTGTATCATTTCTAGATTTCACTTCAGTCTTCAATTATATCAGTATTCAACAAAGTTTTGTTTATCACAAGTATGTTCCAGACCTAAATGATCGACACAAATTTGTGTTACCGACTTGAGAGTAGTGGGTTAGAAAAGTTTTCTGAGATGGCCTTAAGGATATTTTTTTGGTTTACCATGAAAGTGTTAAAAGCAACAATACCTGTATATACACATGTATTGCATGATTCAGGTAGGAGATGTTGATTGAGTGAGGTTTGTTTTTTGTTTCCAGGTAAACTGAATGCACACAAGTCTGAGCCTGCAAGCAGTGAACAGGAGATGTCAGCAGTGAGTAGCAGTGAGCCCAGCCCAGAGAGGGAGGGCCTGGACAATAATAATCTGGAGGGCGATGTCAGTGATGTGGACCCTGCCATTCTTGAGAAGCTTGCTGTTTACATTGCAAGATATAGTTACGACCCTGTGCAGCACTCGCCTAACGATAATCCTGAGATGGAGCTGGCATTCCAAGCAGGGGATTATCTGTATGTGTTTGGTGAGATGGATGAGGTGAGAGGATAAGGCTTTTCTGGGTGTTGGAGTGGGTGGGGGACAAGTGGAGTGGGGTGGGGGATTCTACAGGAGGTAGGAAAGTGAGTCTGTGGGAGGGTGGGAGAGGGCGGCTTTGCAGATTGTGCCAAAACTTACGTCCATCTGGCTGGGACAAGCAGAAATTTAAATCAGATAAGTCATTCTTTGACTCCACTTGTCCCTGGATTGCAACTTGAAAAATTAGACAGCTGGAGCAGTTTACTAAATGTTGTCTTTTGGTGTGTTATTCTAGGATGGTTACTTTTTGGGAGAACTGATGAGTGGTCAAAGAGGACTTGTTCCATCCAACTTTGTTGAAAAAGTCGCAGATGAGAGTGAGATGAACATGATGATGAATGGCACTGGAGAAGGAATTGGTACGATGTTGTTAGCACTTCCAGGAATACTTGGAAAACTATAAACACTCCCAATTTTTTTCTGGTTACTGACAGCAGGAATTTCACCAGAGAAAAGTACAAATTCATTAGCTTTTACTTAGATGCTCACACTTCATTTTGTTATCCCCAGACTCAAAATTTAGGATACCGTATTAACCACAAATTAGACAGTTCCATGGGAACGACGTGCTCAGTAGCTTTCGATTGGTGGGTGATTACTTAATTCAATTCACAGATTAAAAAACTGACAACCACCTTGTGCAATATACGTGTAATAAACAGCATCATATGAAAGTACTGGTAGCCCGGTAGCAGTGCTCAAAAGCTTTCATTTGAATAGTCACACTTTAGGATTTCATCCACAGACTCAAAAGTTAAAACCACCTTGTACAGCATAACAAACAGTACCACAGGAAAGTACTACTCAATAGCTTTCATTTGAATGGTCAAACTTTAGGATGTCATCCGCAGACTCAAAAGTTAGAGCCCCCTTGTAAAGCATAATAAACAGCACCACAGGAAAATACCGCTCAGTAGCTTCCATTTGAATGGTCACACTTCAGGATTTCATCCACAGACTCAAAAGTTAGAACAGCCTTGTACCGCGTAATAAACAGCACCATAGGAAAGAACTGTTCAGTAGATTTCGTTTGAACAGTCACCTTAAGGATTTCGTACAAATGTACGTAGACTCAAAAGTTAAAACCTCATTAAATGACTCAAGAGAGAAGAACTGAACTGATCATCTGTTCTATTAGCACGGCTCTAAGATGCTCATTCAAAAACATGTATGCATGCATTCTAAGTACTGAAAAAGAAATTAACCCATTAACTTAACTTAACCACTGTTCTGTTATGCTTATTCAAATACGTGTACACGTGCATTGCGAGTACTTTAACAGAAATTAACCAATTAACTAAACTTATAGAGGAATTAACCCGTTAACTGAAACAGGAGTTAATCCATTAACTTGAACATGATTAACCCTTTAATTTAAACGGGAATTAATCTGTTGGTGAGAATGGCTGCAACAGGGAAGGTGCACATGAATTTACAGGTCAATTGTGTTTTTTCAGACGAAATTGTTTCCAGCAGCGATGAGGAGGAAACAGACGGTAACTACCTTTGTACAAAATAAAATCATATTTCTCAGACGTCTTTATGCACTTGGGTTAATTTTGAGAATCCTGGTCTAGTTTTAACTGCTTAAAACTAAAACAATGAATAAATAATAAATAACAAAACTTCAAAAATCAGTTGGGGGCTTTATTAAAAGTGTAATTAAGTAACAATTTAAATAATGGTAATAGCTCTTAAAGTTCCTAAACTTGAGGTGTAGGTTGTTAAACTTAAGAGTGTGTTTTACTGTTAAATGCCTGCTCTTGTTCTTAAGAGCAGTTTTCTAGGGACTGTCGTAAAGCATTTAAACTAAAGTTGAGACAGATCTTAGATTTGATCAAGACATTTGTGAGGAGTTGTAAAAAGCTACGCAGAAACTCTGTCAATTTGCATTTATGCAGAATGTAGCACTACAACGCAAAGCAAATAGAGAGATGTCTTTTTTTCTTATAAATATACTCAGAGATGAATGACTGGGTATTCAACATCTTACTGTCAATTGTTAAAAGAAGTAGTTTATGATTCGTTTCATGCAAAAGTTATTAGAAAAATGCTCTAAGAACTTGCTTTTAGCACTCTCTTAAATATTGATCCTGGGGATAATAAGCTGCTTGTGTTAAACAGTTTTGACAGTCATGATTTTGTAACCTTTTTACATGCATTTTCTTGTTGTAAATCATCTTTATCATCGGATAGAAGAAGACGCTGAACTTGCTCTACCGGAAGAAAATGGCGAACGTCACATGAAGCCAGTCAGAATGCTAAAATTTTCTGGTATTTACCTCCTTATTCATTTAAACTCCTGCATGCTTATGTTATCTTCTAACGTCATTCAAAAAAATGGTGAATAGTAAGATTTGAGTGAAATACAGTTAAAAAACTATTTGGAATTTTGACCTTGTAAGACTGAAGGGTTAAATCTCTTTTTGAAAGATAAACTTTTTGAACATCATGTTACGTGTAATCAATAAATAAATGGTCTTTCTTGACTCATAACAGTAGTATAATAAAACCATAAACTTCTTGAAGTCCAATGACAACATTTTTGTGTCCTGTTAATGGTGATATTAACGGGTTCCACTTAAATTAGTTTTATTATACCCAAATATACTTTAAATTTGCTGAAAACAAGGGTGAAAAAAATTTAAATCTCAGCTGTATATTCAACTCCCGTTTTCAAACAGCAATGGAAAGCTCGAAAGATGGCTTTTCGTATTTCTTTGATGTGACCTAACCATAAACAAAAACCTCAAAAAAGTTCTAAAAGTTTTGAAATAACTACATTTAAAAATTTTCGTTTGATACCTCAAAGTAAAAATTTAGTTTTCAATTTAACTGCATGATACAAAGTTCAAATCTTAGTACAACTGATTCACATACATGTAATGTTGTTGGATAAAAGCTTCAGTCCTTCGAGACAAGACTCCAAGTTGATCATGAACAAGTTTATTAAAATCAGCAATACCTCACCAGTACAGAAACGAAAACTTGGAGTCTATCGTTTGTGACATTTTTTTCCGTCCTATCACGTTGACAACTGTGAAACGAAATTCTTCAGTGAAGGACGTTGTTGCATGATAAACAGCAAGGGGCTGGTTATTCAAACAAAGTTCTGACGGAGTTTTAAGAAAACCACGGTCTAAACCAATTTTATTTCATTCGCGAATAGTTAAGAACAGTGTTAACAAGGCATATAGCAGTGACTACGTCTAAGTTAGACTTGGTTTAAGGCCGATTGCTTAAACCAAGTCTTAATGAGACGTGGTTCAAGGTTAAATTGGGTCTCCGTTAGCCATTGTATCATTAGAACTTGGACGAACTACGAACTACGAACTACAAAGGTCACATCTGCAGAGCCCAACAAACTGTACCATTCGTTCTAACCTTGCTTCAAATTGTTTAAACCCCATTTTTCTAAAACCAGGTCGAAACTTCGTTTATGCAATCGGCCCTTAATTAATTGCCTCACCTATCTTAACAGGTAAACTTCACCGTGCATTACGTTTGTCAGTGGAGCATATACCTGATGTTGGAATACAAGACATTGAAGAGGAGGACGAAGAAGAAATTGAATCGGAAAATGAACTTGATGAAGAAGATGCTCCAAAAGATGTCACTTTTAACCAAGATGGCGTGGCAAGTGATGAAACTGATATGGAACCCTTCAGTAAGTCAGGCAATGTTGTAGAACTTTTTGGGTTGCTCAGAGTTCTCAGTGGGCTTCTTTGGACAAACTCAAATCAACTAGCACAACATTAACTGCAACACAAGGAAAAACTGTTTTATAGTTTTTATTTTAGTGATCACAGTTTAGGTTCTCGTCTGAACAATCAAAAAAAAAACCTTAGAAGCAAGTACTCCTCGAAGCTTTCATTTGGGAGTGGTCACACGTAAGAATTTTACCCACCTAGTACAGTAAAATGAGCAGTACCACAAGACTGTAGCAGGGTTCACACAGTAAAAAAATTCAGGCTTGCTCGGGATTATATGATATTCGTATATTTATTATTTATCTCCATCTCCACGGGTCGACAAAATGACCAGCTCCCAGTTGGCTTGTTAGTTCAATTGGTTAGAGCGCTGCATTGGTATCACAGAGGTCCACGGTTCGAGTCCTGTACCATCCTGAATTTTTTCAGGTTTTATTTTCGCAGCTGCATAAGTTGCATCACCAATGTGGTGATCTTCTTTACATTTAAAGTTTTCATTTGAGTGATCACAATTTAAGATCAAAGTTTGAACCACCTTTTTCTAACGTTATACAGCAGAATAAACTGCACCCTAGGAAAGTTGCTACTTAGCTGCCCTCCTTTGATCTGAATGGTCGTACTTGAGGATTTCATCCACAAACTCAATTGTTACGCCACAGTACGCAAAGCAAGTCTTGATTCTGAGAATGAAGGAGATAAAAAAATGTGTATTTGTGTCTTAGGAGTTCCATCTCCCAGGCGGCTTTTCCTCGAGCGTCAGTTTACACGGAGCGTGCTCGTGAGTTGGAAGCCCGCTGACCTTCCTGCTGATCAAGTCCAAAGTTACGGTGTGTATGTTAATGGCGACTTGCGAGTCACAATCAAAGGAGGAGGCAAAACCAAGGCTCTGCTGGAAGATATCGACCCTGAAGAGGTAACGTACAAGTATATTCTGACAAGCATCTAATTTCTCCTTACAGTATCACTTCTTAATCACGCATACAGGTCATGAAAAATAAGGAAATGATCACCACGAATGAGATGTCTTGATGTGTAAGCAAATTCTCTCAACTAGCACCATAACAAGTATATGGAGAACAGTGAGGAGAATATCCATGTTGATATTAGGGCTAAAAGGGTGAAATGTTTCTGAGACAGGATGTGATCTAAGAAGGAGATATAAGAGGGGAAAAGACTTTTTATACATGACCTGTTACACTGCTAAACACGCAAGAGTACTTCGGATTGATAGCAGAATGTTTTGGTGTCCATCTGTTAAATTGCAAGATGTAAATTTCATTGACCTTAAATCGATATCCCCACCCCCCCCCCCACCTCCTTTCCATCTCTGTATACATTCTAAAAATATTGGTTGTGTATTCATATTTATCTTAAAATGGTGCTCCAGCTGTAAATGAAGTTGTTTCCCCAAGTTGTATTACCGTCTTTATTGTGAGAATTACCAATATTATCTTTCTCTTTCTGAATTCCAATTCTTTCCATCTTTACCTGTGATGTTGTTAAATGTTTGTTAGTGGACCAAGAACAACAACAAGAACGACAATATTTTTTAATATTTTCAAAACGTCCATACAAGATACCTTCCAGATTTGTTAGTTTTGCCCTCCTTGCATTTCAGACATACCGGATATCTGTGAGAACCATAACAACAAAAGGGGAGGAATCATCTGATCGATCAGCTGTGTTGACTATCGGCAGAGGTAAGTTAAGTCAACTCCTGCTGTGCGGACACCTGGCTGTTACGGACACCCTATTATTACAGGCAGAAGTTGAGTTCCCAGTGAAAGTTTAAGACTGAGCAGTTAAGAATAATATGTCCTTCTTCAGGACGGTGCCTCCTTTTGTCACTGCGCATACGTTCTGCGCATCTCGGGATATTCGGGTTTCTTAAGGAATTTGCCCCCTAATACAACAGTATTTTTTGCGCAGTTTGCGGCTATGTGGAAAAAGCAGATCTTAGCAAGGGCTATCAGAATCGAAAAAACAAATTGGGAGTAACCATGCATTTTTCAGAGATAATTGAGCTTAAATTTGGAAAGAAATTGCCATACATTCTTTGTATTTCAACGCTTTTTTGGAATTATGGTTGATTAATTATCTCTGAAAAATGCGTGGTTACCCACATTTTTCTTTTTGGATTCCAATAACCATTGCTAAGATCTACTTTTTCCCCATAGTCATAAAAATGCATCTCTATTAGGAGCCACCGTCCTTAAACAGACTTGCACATAACAAATTGGGTCCTAAAGGTGTCTATATTGAAGGAAGTGTTTTAAGCAATGCTGTGAGAAAGACGAACTGAAAGGCATACACAGTATGTAGTGTCCTTTAGTCCATTTAGGGGAAAAAACACTTACAAACTAAGCTTCAAATGGGTGTACTAAGGCAAACTCCTGGAACTATCTAATGACGTGGTCACACAAACCCTAAAAAAACTTTGTGTCGATCTTAAGGCGCTAAGAGCGTTATGTTGTTTTGTCGACTAAAGGCCAATTTACACGCTGGGATTTGTCGGCCCGATTTGTCGGCCACGATATATCGGGAAGCGAATCGGTTTATGTACAGTGAAAGCACTGCACTTACATTTTTTATAGTCAAAACTTTTTTATGAAATGTTTTGGAAAACAAAATGGTAGGTGATTGCAGGGCCCCACTGAAGAGCACCTATTAGTGAAGTGGGCTCCCTGCTAAAATATTATTATTATTGTTATTATTATTATTATTATTATTATTATTATTATTATTATTATTGATAGTTAGTTTGTTTTCAACTAAAATACCTCAGATATAATTTGTTTTGCGCCAATTCTAGTGCAGGTTGCGTTTTTATTCTTAAACCGGGCCCGACACGCGAAAATCTGTGAAGCGCTCACAGATTTTTCTGAATCGGCCGACTTGTCGGACTGGAGTCACGCGCGCATCGGATCACCATTCACACGCGCCGATTCGCTCCTCAATTTGTCGTGGCCGACAAATCGGCCCGACAAATCACAGCGTGTAAATTAGCCAGAACAGTACGAACTAAGCATCGTCACTGCGTAATCGGAGCATTATGACATAGTGATAAAACTAACGGTTTCTTTATGTCTTCATGTTGCAATTATGGGCAAGAACGTCATGCTAGCCCACATATAAGGCACTAATAACATTACAATCCTATATGAATATATACACCAACTGATAAACGCACCTACCTCCACTAACACACACTTTCCCTTACTTGTACTCACTTTCCTTCATTTGTACTCACTTCCCTTCACTTGTACTCACTTACCTTCACATTAGTGCCTTATATGTGGGCTAGCATGACGTTCTTGCCCTATATGTGGGCTACCATGACGTTCTGGCCCAATTATGAACAATTTTCTTCTCCAGATGCTAACCTTGCTCCAAGTCACGTGCATGTCACGTGTGTATCTCCCACATCGGCCAAGATCGCGTGGTCACCAGGCAACAGCTCCTTCAGTCACGAGATCCTTGTAAATGGGGCCCTACACAGGACGGTGCGACCTGGAACGTTCCGGCACACGATCACTAACCTTGAGCCAGACCACATGTATAAGGTGCATGTCCGTGCCAAGAATCCTAAGCAGGTGTTGGATCATCATAATGAAGTGGATATTGAGGTGGATCTTTTGACAGCTGAGGTTGAATTCCGAACTGAGCCCGGTGGTAAGTGGATAAAAAGGTTGTATTAAGAGAGGGGCAAGCGGGTGGGGGTGGAGGCTAGATATAATAACAAACAAAAACTCTATGAATGTTGCAGTCACTCTTGTTTCCTTGTACCATTTTGTGGATATAAGCGGGCCTGTACCTCAGAGAAATTTAGTCTACGGCATCTGGACAAAAACTGATACTACAGATTTAATAGTGATTGGCTGATTTATCCATCTTACCGCTGCCATTATCCTAATCAAAGACCTTGTGTATGAATTTTTGTAGTTCTCTTAGTGCAATGTTACGATTTAAGCCGCGATTTTTTGCAAGTGAAAATCGCAAGTGTAGCCACCCTCTGACGAAGACCGTGATTTTGTCGCAAATAATTCAACTCCTTGAATTTCTTGTGATTTTTTTCTGCGATTTTTTCATCTGTCGCATCACCTGTGCGAGGGTGGCTACACATGTGATTTTCACCGCGCACACTGGTGACGCGACAATTTTCCAAAAGATCGCGTCACCATCGCAAGCAAAAAATCGCTCGTGTAGCCGCGGCTTGACTGAATCTTGGAAACAAAACAAGATTTTCTCTCCCCACTGCAGACCATTGTATCCACTTAAAAACACCTCTGGGGCTTTCCATTAAATGCCTCACAACCTCACTTAATATGTTCTATGATGTGTGGACAATCTTCCACGTGCTAACATGATTCTAAAAGGGCAGTGTTAAGTGGCAGAGTAGTAATTCACTTTGACATTATACTTTCATAAATGGCGTTTGCTAACATACTCATTTGATTACGTGTTCTGTCCAGTTTTCTTTAATTCTTAGCTTGAGAATGGTCTGCCTTTCAATAATGCTGAATTATTCCATTTTTTCCCTAGGTCTGCCTGACCCTCCTCTAGACGTGGAAGCCACTATGGGTTACTCTAACTCGTTAGATGTAAACTGGATTCCTGTGACTATCACAGAGAAAGGAACATCAAACGGTGCTCGTGTGACAGGATACAAAGTATACATCAGTGGTTACCCTTGTACCGAGGTCACGTCACCTACAGCGGATTGCGTTACTGCCGTGTCATGGATGGTTGAACGTGCGGTTAAGAAGAGTCACAGCGAAGTTCTGCGCGTTGTTGTAAGAACTCAGTCGTGTGAGGGAGAGTCTGCGGATTCAAATGTAATCGAGCTCCCTGTTGAGATGTTTAATTTCAAAGCGAATCAGTTGATAAAACCAAAAGGAGCAGAGCCGCTTGCTAAAAGAACAGACTTAACACCTCAGAGTTCTGTTGAGGAAAATGACTACAGCATACATAGGGAGGCTAATGGTGTTACGGCTTTAGAGGAACAAAGAGAGAGGTCTGACAGCGTGAGGAGGTACAGTCGAGATGAAAAAGGCCAGTCACATTTAGTGATGACCAGTGACACTCATAAAGAGAGAGATGCTGACAAGGAAGATTCAACTGTCTTAGCGCAGCCTAGAACGAAGGGAGAGCCAGTCGTGTGGAAAAACGAGGATGTGGATGAGTCGGAAACTGCCGATAGTCTCACGAAGAGCGACGAAAGAGTATCCGAAGACGAAGATGACGAACAAGTTGAAATTTGTATACCAGACGTTGTGGATGATCACGTGGCCTCTACGGAGAAGGAACCGGAAGTGAATGTGGAAGAACAAGGTGAAGAACACCTTGAGGAGAAGGAAGAGGAGGAGAAGGATGAGCAGGAAGAGGTAGGCTTTCATTAACCCTTTAATCCCCAATATCGACATGCATATTCTCCTTTGTGTTCTCCATATATTTCTTGTGATACTAGTTGGGAGAATTTGTACAAACATCAACACATTTCATGTTTGGTGATCATTTCCTTTATTCTCGTGAATGGTATGTTTGATAAAGTAGCGATACTGTAAGGAGAAATTAGATGCTTGTCACTATTGGGGCTTAAAGCGTTAACTTTGGTTCCATGGGGACAAGTGGTCCCTTGGTCATTTATGCTTTCGTTTGGTTTACATGATGTGTCTTCTTCTGTACCAGTTTTGGTCAAAATTTCGCCGCAAAGATTGACTCAAGACACTTTTCTCATTAGAATTGTTAAAAAACAACAGAGCTAAAGATGTGGTTGGACCGTGCGTTGTCTTGTGCAACTTGCGAGAAAAATACACTGTCGACTCGTAACACCTTGTAGCAGCTGAAATTGTGGTGATACAACTCGCTACAATGGTTGCCGTATGCTCAATATAGAGGGGTTAGTTTCTATAGAATCTGTGGGCTGCATTAGTGGAGAATGAAAACATGAAAATTTAGATTCTCACGGTAAAGAAATGTTTCGAGCGTTCGACAAAGGGCTAACAGTCGTGATGTCAGCTTTTGATTTCTTTACGAGGGCATTAACTACCTTATCGACTCAGTTAATAATGTAAATCTTCGTTTATTTGGTATAAATAATAATCGAGTCATACCTTCTGCATCGCTTGCAGCAGTATTTTCATCATGCAACAGTTAAACAACCATTCCATATATGCAATTAAGTCGATTGAGTAGTTGCAGAATTGCCATTACGTGACATTGTCCGTGATGATCTGTTTTTGTTCTCGCTTGTTTTTACAGTGATTAGGAGAAACGTCATATTCAAAGTTAACCTTGTTCTGTGATATTTTCTAGGATAACGAACAAGAGGCCGAGAATGCTGAAGATGAACTGTATTTTGATGAGGAAGACGTGTTACCTATCGAGGAAGAAACTGTAGAAATACCGCAAGGGAAAGCAGAGGTCATGAGAAAAATATCGGTAGCCAGTGACATCGACATGGAAGAATTTGAGAGGGGGTTAGATCAACCAGAGAGCATACCACGAAGGAGTCCCGAGGGTCGTCTCGAGGATGCAGGGGTCCAAGACAAGATACCCTACATTCGACCACTGGAATACGAGGAGAGTGACTATGAGAGTGAATCTAGTGAACAAACGCCCTTATCTATCATCCAAGAAGAAGATGAGGAAGATTTGTCGGAATCAGTAGCTTTTCCAAGCAACTTTTCGCGATCTCACTCAGCAGCTTCCGAAGGGTTCCAGAGCGAAGATGACGTCATGGATTTGCTTGACGATGATCACGATCAGGAAGAGTCGGCGACACATGTCCTAGACTCTGAGAGCGTTCGGAGAATATCGCAAACTGAACGAGGTGCGGCTTTGTCGCCTGAAGATGAAACATCCGGGGGTCTTGGAAAGTATTTAGCAAAGGGTCGTGAAGACTCGAAAGAAGAAGTTTCTCCTAATTCGCATTACAGACTTCTTGATAGCATCGAGTTGGAAGATTCTGAAGGCGGAGTTGTTGAACTAGAAGGAATCGAAACCACTTACAGCGATACTGAAGCTGATCGTGGTGGAGTAGAGAAGAGTTCAACTCCGCTTGATGAACAGGAGCAGGAAAACCTTGATGATGAAAGTACAGGGCAGGATGAAGCGGGGCATCACGACATACCTTTAGCAGACGGGCAGGCTCCCCCTGGTGAGGGGTACGAGGAAGGTATGGCTTCAGAAGAACAAGTGCGTGTGTTCCTAGCCTTGTATGATTATGATCCTGCTACTATGTCCCCTAATCCTGATGCTGAAGACGAAGAACTGGCGTTTCGTGAGGGAGACCTGATCAAGGTAAGGAATTAACGTTGTACATCACAGCTTGATTAACCCCCCCCCCCCCCCACACACACACACACACGCCTCCCCTTCCCTTTCCCCAAGCCTTGTATGATTATGACCCTGCTACCATGTCTCCCTGCCACTCTCAAGAAAAAGAAAAATGCAAGGTACCCATGAGAACTATGCAAGAGAATATGCAAGCGTTATAGTGACGTAGGCAACCAAGAGTATTAGACGTGCAGGCAGTGTAGACTTCATACACCTCTGCCCTCCAAAATAACAAAATAAAAACAAACAAGCAAAAAGCTTTAGTACCGAAAAGAAAACTCCAGCGCAAGCTTATGACAAGTATACGAGCATGGAATTCTTCTGAAAATTTCTACGGTTCGCTGATGACAATGAGCCAGTTGCCGTCACTTAAATTACCACCTTTGAATATTATGAGGTTTTGTAAACAGTTCCTTCACTAACTATCGTTAAACGCAGAAACGCAACGTTACCTCTGGTTTTTCGAAGCCTTGAAATTTGAATGACATCACACGTTTACATGGAAGAACGATGCGAAAAATGCCCCGGCAAATCGAATTACACTAAAATAAAAACAATAATAACAATAATAATAATAATAATAATAATAATAATAATAATAATAATAATAATAATAATAATAATAATAATTAAAAATATACAAGGTAACCACTTCAGTTATGCAACTGCTATCAGTGTGGTCCCTGTGAAATAATAAATGAATTAATAACAACATAACATATAAAAATAAAAAACAGTAGGAAGTTTAAATAGTCTTAAAATGCTAAAAATTACGAGTTAAAAATAACTGCACCTTTATAATAAAAAGCACGTTTAGAACTGAATTTCTAACTTAATTTTATCAATAAAAAGGTTCTTGCTGAAACACACAGTCAACATAAAAGTTTTTTGAAACGGCGTTAACGTTTCGTTTAGAGTGAAGGTTTCCATATTTGTCCTCTTTTTCTTTGCAAAATTATGGCGGGAACGCGTCGCATGTTTGATCTCTGTAAAGTCAGTGTCTTAAACTGTCTTCTCCTCAGGTTTACGGTGACAAAGACGAAGACGGATTTTACTGGGGCGAGTTAGATGGCAAAGCAGGGTACGTGCCATTCAACATGGTGTCAGAAGTCCCACTAGAGGAGGTTGAGTCTGGTAGCAATGTGACCACGCCTTCTCTGAATCTCACGCAAGAGTCGATCCAGACTCCTGAACAGAGCCCAAGCCACGAAGCTGAAGTCAACCCAAGTCCCTCGGAAAACTTGCTCGATGAAGTTATTCTTGAAGAAGGCGAGTTTGAAGACCCGAGGGAGAGCGACAACTATCAGTTGCCACCCAGACGAATGGTGGCTCTGTTTGACTATGATCCACAAACTTTGTCACCTAATCCTGACAGCGAGGTGAGAAGAGATCGCAGAACATGTTCCACTACAAATTTCTTCTTACAAAATCAGTACGTCAACTTAAGTGAGCTGCAGGGTCCAGGGGAGTTCAATTTTATTGTATGAAACACTATTAATGGCTCAATGACATACTAGATCGTTGTGAATCCAATTTGAACCGGTTTCTGCACTTTCATGTCCGTTGAAGCTGACGTTCATAACCCGCCGGTTTCTTACGCCAATTTGATAAATTGTCTGTCGCAATCACCCCCAGTCACTGACTGCTCAATCTGTGCGAGCTTGCAATAACGCAATGATTTTTCTTGCAGAAAGTGTTGTGTAACGTAAAGTGAGCAAATAATTAAGGCCTTTTTCTCAAAGTATTTTCTGCCCCTGGACTTTCTCAGGGAAGTCCAAATTGAATTTAAAAAATCGCACCAACACTTTCGGCATATTTGTTCCCTAAAAATGTTATTTCTTCGGATTTTGGCAATTGGGTGCTGTTTGTCTTCTAAAAGTTTGTGTCATCTTCTTTCAGGTTGAACTGAAATTTAGGGTTGGCGATGTGATTTACGTGTATGGTGATATGGACGAGGACGGGTTCTTTACGGTGAGTAGAGGGAAAACTAATCCCCCCCCCCTTCTCCTCCACTGCCCTTCTCTCCCTCCCCATGGGGAGTAATATATAGTGGATCTCCGTTAATGCAGCCACCAATGGGCTACAAAAACTGACCGTACTAACGGGGTGACTGGATCGAAGGGTTTTTTTTTTCTATAAAATAATGAGTGCATTAGCGTTTCTTTGGAGCAAATTAAAGTGGCTGAATGCAGTAAAAACCTGCATAAAAGAAACGGTGGATTAAGAACATTTGGCCAATAAAGCACCTATCATGTAAGAAACAATTTAGCGTGACAAAGTAAACGCCTTTATTTATTTATTCAGGGAAATCCCGTCAGAGTCAAGGCAGACTCTGTTATCTATAGGAGCCCTGAAAAATAAATTATTTACAATACAAAAAGGGGTATAATAACAAATGAAGCAGATTCTCATACGAAAGGTTACTAAAGGTTAGACAACACTGGGGCAGATCCAAGTATGTGAGCTGGACCATTACAAATACACAATGTGTAGTTTCAGAAAATATCCATACCTCCCTCACAGAAGGGATTGGACTTTCCAGAGTGAATTTGCCAATTTTCCAGCGGGGTAATTTGAGTCAATCATTCACTAATTAATTAAAAGCAACTTTTCAGTAGGTACTGTGCAACATTTCTAGAAGCGATTTTAAGAACCTCTCCAGGCTGATTTCTCACTACGCGTCATTTATATAAGAAACGCATTAGCCTAAAACAGAAAATCACAGGTTCTTGTATGCGGGTTTTTACTGTATTATATAGTTTGCGGGGACGCCGTACGGCGGAGTTCTTCTTCAAAAATAGGTTTGCTTTTTCCCAAAGGACAGTGTTTTCATCCGTTTTGATATGAACCAGGGTACGGGTTTGAGGTTCAGTGTATTTATGTGCTTTCGCGTTCCTTGCAGGGCGAATTACGTGGAATTCGTGGTTTAGTTCCTTCGAATTTTCTTGAAGATTTGTCCGATCCACCTGAAACGACTCACCAGGACTCCAGTCAGGAAGACAGCTATGTAAGCCAATTCAAATGACCCTTTACTGACTTCTCAATGCTTTGTTTTGTTACTTTTCCTTCCTCTTGTGTTGTCAACTTAAGCGACCAAAACCAAGCTCGCTTACATGGAGATTTAGCTCCACTAACTACTCAGTGGTCCTTCTCTGTCTATGTTCTGTGTTCGTGTATGATTTTTCAGTTCCTAGCAACACCACTGGCCATGCTGTTTACCAGCGTTTCTACGATGCGTAACTTACTCATGACGCATTGTGAACGGGACATCCATCGTCCACAATGCTCTTGGCCCCTCGAGTATCCGTGTTGTAATTCTTCTTGTAATACTTGTTTCCCGGACTGAAAAAATCATGTTATCTTACTGTTTGTATGCTCATCTTAGGATCTTTCTCGTTTCATTGGTCAGCACAAGTCTTTGTTAAATGGCCTCTGTTGAGTGGAACAGCTACTGAAGCAGATTCTTCTGTTTTCTTGTCTGGTATTTCATTACTCTTTCTGCCTTCTTTCCCTCGCTAATATAGGATCAAATGCTTTTATTAACCGAAAATAAAGTAGAAAATAACTGTGTATTTAATACTGAACTGTCATATCGCCAGGAATCTGAACATTTTACTGTTATCTGAAGCGGTGACGAGCGACGATGGAACTGCGGCCAGGAAAATCTTGGATTATGTTAGTACTATAAACAAACACAATTGACAGGAGACATCCTCGTTACAAATCAGTGCACCCTTGTAAAAACAAACAGCACCACAGTCAACTACTGCTTTGAGCGATCTCACTTAATCACAGACTCAAACGCTAGAACCACCTTGTAACCTTGTACAGCTTAATAAACAGCACCACAGGAAAATACTGCTCAGTAGCTTTCATTTGAATGGTCACACGGGGATTTCATCCAAAGACTCAGAAGTTAGAACCACCTTGTACAGCGTAATAAACAGCACCACAGGAAATTATTCTGTTCAGTAGCTTTCATTTGAATGGTCACACCTTAGGATTTCATCACTAGCTTTCATTGGAATGGTCACACGTAAGGATTTCATCCACAGACTCAAAAGTCGGGAGCGCACTTTATATTATAACAAACAGCGCTACAGGAAAGTACTGCTCAGTAGATTTCATTTTAATGGTTACACTTGGAAGATTTCGTGCACAAATTAACTAAAACATGAAACAACAAAACTATTAGCATTCGTATAAAATTGAAAAATTGAAAAATTGAGTTTGTCGTGTTATGTCTAACGTTGTAATCGGGGGGGGGGGGGGGGGGGGGTGGGGGGAGGGCTGAATTAAACAGGTTGATTTTTAACGCTAGGAATACAGGAAATGTTTGTTTAATGTTTATTTAACTATTCTCTTTTGTTCATGTGATTTATGTTGTGTTGTCGAACACGCCAACTCGTTTATTGCAATAAACTCTCTTGCTTTCTCTCATTCTTAGTTCATCTTCATTTTCGCTCTTGTTCTTTTGATCTCCTTCAGTTTCTTACTCACTTTTTGGTTGTGTCTCAGGTTATTTCCATTTCAAATTTCAAATTTGTTTGTTTTAATTTGTTGTCATTTAATTTACTTCATTATGTTATATGCCTATATTTTCCCCACGTATTTTCAACATTTTCCAAGTCCGTGGGAAAAATTTATAGACCAAATGTAATTTTAAAAATGAAAAACGCGAGTGAACTCGTCACCGCAATCCTTTGCCTTTTACCCTATATTCAAAATGATTAAATTTCGCAAAATTCAAATTTTCTGGAAATCTATTTACATAGATTCCTATACGAACACTGCTTACCTGACAAAACAACGATGAAGGCCAGCCCCTTGTTAAGACGACCTCATTTGTTCCGGTATAAAGGCCGTAATGTCTGATTGGTTCGACTTGTAGTGCAGTGACGCAATCAACCTCGTTTTAAGGGAAAAGCCCTGGGAACGAGGTTGTGACGCGATTTGGATCAGGGTCAGCAAAGTGGAAATCAAAGCAGGAAAGTTGCCTAATCTAACCAAAGCCATTTACGGTTCTTCTTTTCCAGGAGTCTCCCTTAGTTTCTTCGGATAAGTACAGCAACTTAAACGGTACGCATCACGTGGCAGAGGACACGCCGAAGAAGAAGAAAGGAATCTTTTCCAAAGGAAAACAGATGTTCAAGAAGATCGCGAAAGGTCATAACTCACCGCGAGGGCACAATTCCAAGAGATAGCGGTGCTAGTGGCATTCATCAAACCCCCAGAGAATTATCCAAATATTTTGTAAACTAGCGACTTGAATGAATGAAGTTTAGTTTTATAGCTTTTAGAGAACCGAATTATGAATTTTGTATACGGGATATATATTTTATCCAATGTAAAAAATTGTCAGCAACTGTAAATACGGATTTTAAGGCCCTTAAATTATCATCGCGAAATTTTTACTTAGGCAGCTTGCTTGTGATATGCGATTTATTTACTTGTCTGGTAGTCAGATAATAATATTGTGGGTGTATTACCCGCTGACATGGGATCTCAGTGGCTTTTAAATTATATATTTCAATGACTCCTTTTCGACTTGTTCTTATCCATACACAAAACTACACTGACTCTACCTTGTTTAGTCGTCGTACCTTTAAATATTTGAGAAGTGGCCTTGTCTTTTAATTTAATATGCCTTATTTTAGACTAAGGTAGAATTGTAAATACTTTGTATAGTAAGCATATATAACCCCCAAGAGTGTTAAGCTATTATCAATTAATATATTCGTTAGAGTTTTACCAATGTACTTACAGACTTGCTATTAAAACTATTCTAGAGAGAGAAAATTCTAAATATGTTGCGTTACCCGTCGCCCAATTGCAGAAAGCGACGCTTTGCCGCGAGACAAGGTACGCGTGGGTGATCTGCAATGGTGAAAATTTTCTTGGAAACAATAGTCCCTTTCATGGGAAATCTACATATCGAAATTAAGTTCTTTAAAGCCTTCTTTTCAGTCCTTTTCGAATTATATATCTTAAGTCCGGTTTTCCCACGATTTATTTGATATATTTTAAACTAGGAAGAATTGTTTTTAAGCTTAAGGATAATTCTACAGTCAAACTGCTTACGGTGACAGCGAAATATCTGCAAACGGAAGGTGATTCCTTGTTACTTTTAAGTAAAGTTAGGTGCACTGTTGAATCACTCGAGACAACGAAGAAAAAACCTGTTTACCCTTTAAGCCCCAGTATCAACATGCATTTTCTCCTCACTGTTCTCCATATATTTCTTATGGTATTAGTTGGGAGAATTTGTGCAAAAATCAAGACATCTTATCTTTGATGATCATTTCCTTTTCTGTCATGTTTTGCATGTTTGATCAAGTAGAGCTATTGTAAGGAGAAGTTAGATGCACTATTGAGGCTTAAAGGGTTAAGTCGCATGCAACATCTAGGAGTATTTTTTAAATCTAAGGGAAATTTATCTTGAAGAAAGTAAGTCAGAAGTTTGCAGCGTCAGCCTGGATTGGTTCGATAATTATTGGCTCGTTATGTATTTGAATCCTGGACCCAATCTCCAAGCGGTACTTTTCGTGCGTGCTCACAGTTATCGCCTGAAGTACTGGGGCAGATTGTGCGCGTGAGGTGACAACAATCTGCGACTCGGATTCACCAATCACAAAGTTAAGACTGTTTCCATGGTAATCGACTCCAATAAACCTCACTTGTGTCGCTCCCGGTAGAAGCCTAGGATTGAATTGCAGCTGGCTGTTGCCATGGAGTCGTAACCCACCATAACCGAACAACACTGCTTGAAGAAACCCACCAGCGCCAGTGATGAAGTTCACGGCGCCCCCACCGTCCGCTCCCTCCGTCCAAACCATGAAAGGTGCTTTTGCGTTAACGTAGCTTTGTTTGAAGGACTTCTCCGCACGAGCATAATCACCGACATCTAACCAACCAACCGCGAACATCGATTTAGTCATAGCGGGACCTCTCGGGTTTGTCCTGGGTTCATAAAAACTCAAGTCGCTGTGTCGAACATCCAAACTCATGTTCACCATTAATGGAAATCCGAGCAGAATTACATCAGCTTGTTTAACTTCAATGCCTCTATAGCCATCGTATTCTGGGTGATAATTATTTGTGACATCGAACGGAACATACATATTCTCCGCGATAGTTCTCCAACTATCGGAAGCGTTCGGCAAAACTTCGTACGCGAATTCAAGATTCATCTTCGCGATCGTGTTCGTGTACGCCGAATTGTTCACGACTTCCGCGTCTTCGTCCGGTGGCATGACGTCATAGATGACGTAACCTTTTTTGGAGACGTTATACACTGCGCGACTGGTCCAGAATTCCGCAGTGGCCCGAATCAGCGGGAAGGCCTCGTTTTGGAGCCACTGTTGATCCCCGGACGCTGACCAGAGTTGTTTGACGGCGAACGCTATGTCCCCAGTGATGTGCTGCTCATAATCGGAGTAGATTTCACCCGGGCACACTTCTGAACCAGTCAGGGCACTTTCCCAGGGAAACATGGCGCCTTTGCACAAAAGCAAAACAAATTATAAAGTATGTGATAAGTCTGTTACAAGTGTGACCACATACCCGATATCCAGGAAAGGGAGGGCTGAAATCCATGTCAAACAAGCAACAAAAGTTTTCTAATTCTGTATTTGGCGATGCATTTCACGAAAATGGGATGCTTACCCTGGATAGGAGAGGCAGCAGTGAGTTTCTTCCTGTTTTTGTGAGGTCAAAACTATCTAAAACGTAATACGCGTACCTTTGAAACCATATTTCTTGGCCTTGTCTTCAGCTGCTTGAAGTCTTTTAAACCTGTAAGCGAGGCAGGTTCGCGCAAAATCCTGGTGCAGAAGGACTAACGGCGGGAACATCCAGGTCTCCTGGTCCCAGAACACGTGACCATTGTAACCATCAGTAGCCAGGCCTCCGGGACTGAGACCAAACTCCCACGAAGGACGAAGAGAGCTGCAAGAAGAGGGAAATATCACGGATTAAAACCCGACTTTGTAAAAACTGAGGGCGATAGAGAGAATAAGAACAATAGCGACACATCTCCCTGGGCGAATAAATTACTGAGATTTTCTCCTTTATAGATAGCAGTATTCATTTGTGCCCAGCATGCTTGATAATATGCAAAAAATGTGGATAGTGATGATGGAGTAAGTGATCCCAAAAAGAAGTTTATTTGGAAAACCTGGCGAACTTTTATTCAATCACGTGCATTGCCAATTGATTTTTGTTTGGTGGGGGTGAGAGCTTAATCGTTCTGTCTTTAACTCCACCTTTCGTTGACGCTTTCTTCGCTTCGTTATCCTCTTTGAAAACCGGAAGCTTTTTGGTTTTTATCATCAAAATCCAGCCTTGATGACTGATGTCCGAGCATCCATTTTGCACCGATCTTGCCATGCGGAATGTAACCAATTTTTTTCCGGGATAATGCTCAAAATTGGAGCTTGTTTACAAGGTTTTCTGCGCCAGTTGGTTATCAAAATAGTCTTTATGGAATACTCCAAGTTATGGTGCCACAATTGCTACAATGCCCCTCAAAGTAGCTCAAAGTCGTCTTGAGAGGCTTATCTTGTTCGCAGCATTTATTAGTTTTTTTGTCTTAAATAAAATTCCTGATTACAATCTTTGGTTTCACATAACGCAGGCGTCCATTGTACATAAAGAGAGCTGGCTTTGAACCGCACTCAACTTTCTACGTAATCCGTTCTTTCATTGCCTTTTATTTAGGGACGTAAACTTGACACACGAAACTGTAATCCACTTTCGAGGAAACAAGAAAACGGGCTAATCGAAGGTGAATTTAATTTTCCCGGAGAGAGAAATCCCGGGAGAGTAATCCCGTTACGGTCATTTTCTGTTTTCACTGGTTGTCCCTTCTTTTCTTACATTTCCGCGGAGTCCACTCAAGCTACCGATGAGCCCCATGAACTCGGTCTCTGAGACAAAAATCTTTGATTTTCCTATCCAAGACAGATGCCTCTTTTGTGACCGTGTTTAAGACAGCAAAGGATGAGTTCAGTTGCAATATTTCCATGAGCATCGTTTACGGTCAAACCTGTGCTGGCATTAAACCTTTAAGCCCTGATTTGAAAATGCATATTCTCTCTACTGTTGTCCGTACATTTCGTCTGGAGCTAGTTAGGAGAATTTGTGTACACATTAAGACGTCTTATCCTCAGTGATCATTTTCTTTATTCTCATCATTTCAATGTTTGAACAAGTAGAGTGATGTGAAGAGAAAATTCATTTTCGTCACTGTTAGGGTTTAAAGGGTTAAACCTAAGCACCTTTTCTCCTACGCGAAAATGTTCCTGGAACTTCACGAAAGACGAAGACGAAAAAACCACAATCAGTTTTTAGTGATTTTTCGGGTCACCTTTTGATTCCAATGGAATTATCCCCTCCGGGCATGCAGTAAATACATAATAACGTTAAGGTCAAGTAACACGGGCAGCATTTTCGTGCAAGTTGCCTTGCTACTATACTGCGCTGTAAGTTGAGATTGTTTGATTGGGAGTACACTACCAACTCCGCGCTCAACAAATTTTCATGTTATAAAAGAAAGTGGAAGCGACGCCAGCAACATGAAAATTTGTTGCCCGAGGACGTACGTGGTAAAACGCGCAAAGAACAATCTCAACTTCCCATACAGCATTTGTTGCGCAAATATGTTGGCCGTATTACGTCCCCGGTGGGGGGGGGGGGTACTCCCCTATTTAAGCTATATAGGTATGTGCGGCGCCAAAGGGTAGGTATGGCTTTTGAGCCTTTTTGGTCTGAAATAGGGTATAGATTTTGACCATTTTGGTCTGAAATAGGGTGAGGTTTGTGCACTCTGATATGGGATCTGGTATGGTTCTTACAAGAAGCTATCTTTTATTTATTTTCTTCTCCAAAGAACTGAGGTTTGATTAACATTGGGAATTTGAAGCCCTTCTGAAATGTTTACGCAAACGAAATAGGGTCAGGGTCTGGTCTGAAATAGGGTATCAAATGTTGGGTCAGGTCTGAAATAGGGTAGGGAAAATTACATACTTTGGTCTGGAATAGGGTAAGGGTTTCCAGAAGCGCGCCGCACACCCCTACCCAAATCTTCGGGAAGTACCCCCTCCCCAGGTATTGCTTGGCCTTTAGACTGCCAATTGACAAATGTAAAGCCTCTGTGATTCATCACCTGAGTGTGTAATAAAGACTACCGGAAATCGTCTGGGCAAGGGTAAGATTACCATCCACTTCAATACGTCCAGCACCCCACAGTTCTTTCCAAGCCTCCACGTGACTTCCAATCAGCTCTTCCGGTTTCTGCATCGCTACTGTGTACCCTTCATGCGCTCTCTTCACGAAATCTTCAGCGTCCAAACTGGTCGCTATTGCCGTGACGAAGTACAACGTTTGTGTCGCTGAAGAAGGTTGGATCAGTACTCGAGGGGGTATGTCCCCCCAGACGAAAGCCACGCCCTCCCTTCGACTGTCGGGCTCTTCCGTTATCTTGATGTATCCTGACATGGAATTGATTTTAGGGTCATTTGGGGAGTCCCGTGGCAAATCGTCTCTTTGAAACTCGATGTCAGCGCTTGGTGGTCCAAATATATTTGTCAGGAACAAACTCACATTGTCACGCATGCTGTTTTTCATAGCGATCTCTGTGACAAGCAAGTTCTGGTGGACACGATGAGCGTAAATTCGTTGTTCCAGGGTAAAATTGTCCACGATTAACCGGTGATAAAAGACTCCTTGTTCGACGTTTAAGCTAAAAGTCTCCTCGGTCGCGTTAGAGCTTAGATTGGTTCGTACAACAATGGCTGAGGTCGAAGGGATTCTTGCTCGGTGACTCGGAGTTTTCGTGCCTCGTCCATTGAAAATACCGGATACATACACGGTGTCACTGTAAACTGTCGTAGCTAAGTAACCGTTTCCGACGCTTGGATTCAATCGAGGATCCCAAGAAAGGGCCGAAGATTCAAAGTTGGTGGCATTTGGAGCTGCGGTCGTAAGACGAACATGACGAAAACACACCGCAGAAAAAAAGATAGTCGCAAACCAGGACGCCATTTGGCTTGTCAGTGGCTTCTTTGTACGCCTTTGAGGCCAGTTGGAGGTCTGTATGTGTTTTTGTTTTCAGTGATGACCCTATGATGAACCCAAATGGTTCTAATGGGACATGCAAGCAACGACTATAGTTGAAATTCACGGAGGCTAGTTTGTGTTAGAATCGAAGACAGTTGACGCGTGACGCTATATTGACATAGAGAAATATGATCCCCTCTTGCGGCCTTGTATCGTTGCCGTTTATTTCAACAGTTTCACATGATTCAGTCCAGAGCAGCTCACCAAAAGTGTACCATAATTATGCTACTACTAGCAGCAGCAATTGTATGGCCATAATCGTGACCAATCATATGTTAATCAAAAGACATTTTAACCTCGGAAATCTTTCAGACCGGTGCCTTCAAAGGTAAATCCTAGAATGAGGCGATGGAGGAGATCAAATGTGGGGGGCTTCTTTAATTTCAAATCTTTCAGAATGGCGCCTTTCTAGTTTCGGACAAAACTAGAAAGAATGAATCCATCCCAATATAATTTATCAATTAGTCCAATCTTTTACATAACATAACATGGCAATGAACAACTGATGGTACAAATACTACAACTAAAAGGAATGTTTGTTGCGCTGCACGATTGGAAACTGTATCGTTTTAATGTCTTAAGAATGCTTAAGTGTCCTAAGTGTTATTTATTTGTTTTTTACGCTTCGAGAAGTCCCTCTTTCAGCTCAAGGATCTGAAAGGATTGTTTGGGCAAGAAGGACGTGCGAACGGACGCGAAAGTAGGTTGCCGCGTGGAAACGTGACGCGCCCCTGGTGAACAGCTCACTCAGCCCGTTTCGCGCGTCTTCACGCGGCATGCGATTTTCACGCCGCGCTCTCGCATGTTCTTTTGCTTGACTACCTCTGAGCGGAAAGACAGCATGCTCGTAGTCTAGGTGGATTCAAGATGGCGGCTTTAGAGCAGGTAAGTCAGTACAGTCAGACCTCTCCTTGCAGACATCTTATTGCGGAGAGTTCATTTGAGGTTGCAAAGACACAAGAACTCAAACAGACACTGCCTCTGTGTCGCAGACACCTCCGGTCCCTAACGCAGACACTGTATTGTGTCTGCGACACAGACACTGTCCCCCCTGGTTTGCGCACTTAATAAGTTTGGTCAAATTTGACCGCAGCCCCCATGAGCTGATTGCCGAGAAGACCCTGGAGATGAGTTTGCTACCGAGAGTTTAGCTTAGCGTGCAGAGCACGCTTTTTCCATTCATACGCGTTGAAAAATTACGGAAACGCTTTGCTAAGCAGGCTCACTTTACGAACATCATTTGAGCACGTGACCATGCCATCCATGTTCATTACAAATGGTTCTCTATAAAGTACACAATGGAAAAAGATAAATATTAAACTGATACGTAGTTACGAGAAAAATTCTCTGGCTCGGTATGAACGGAAATGGCCCAAAACTGGAACATACGTTCGAGAGCTTTTCTGAGTAGATTCTAATCTCATCCTAGTTATCACATTGCCTTCCGTTTCGCATCTATTCCATGTCCACACTGCCTCGATCGAGGAGCGGTACGAAAACCTATCCGATACATGACGATACACTGTCAAGATCGGAGTGGCGCAGAATCACTCCGGCACAAACATTGTGCCCAAATCAGCGTTTTATGTGGAACAAAAGGCCTATCCGATGTGGTTTTCGTGCCGAGCCAAGAAGAGCTGTCCGGTATAGTGTGTAGTGACTGACTTGTTGCAGTGGTCATCTCGAGGGGATTTTTGCGTCTTTTCGGGTCAAAACTATAAGCACATTTTTCGTACATGAGATGCTCATAGAATATCAGGACGGACATATCAGGTGATTTTCTCAAAGCGAAAACAAACCATTATCCGTTAAGTTATTTTTCCAAGACACTAGAACCTAAAGCATTATTTTGGGGGTTCCTTTGATTTCAATGTGTCTTTTAGCTTTTCAAAGTAATTCTAAAATAAGTGATTAACATGCCTAAGTGATGCAGGAGGTCTTAAATAATATATAGATTTAGCCAAGCCTAAAAGCGGAGCCCCCCTTTTTGTTTTGTCTGTTTTTTGCTTTTGTTTTGTTTTTGCTGGCAGTTAATAATTTGTGAAAATACTCTCATCCAAGTCGTTTTATTAAAAAAAAAAAAAAAAAACAAAGAAAAAAATTCTTGCTCCCGGCTCGTCGGCGTGACATGCCGGTAGCTAGTCCACTAGGCCATGGGCGTTTGACATTGTATACTCAGTTAATTTTAACACTTATTTCTTTCTTCGTGACAAGCTGTTTATCAGCATGAAAATGCTGGTGTTTTTCCTGGCAAAATGTGTTCGAAACGCCGTAAAAACCATGGTTGTGGACAGAAAAAACCAAAAAGCACTAGCTCTGCTATATTTGGCGTCGAAACCGCTGCGAAAAGCTGCGAACTCAAGCGGTGTGCCGACCGAGTTTGAACAGAACCGACGAGGCAAATTTGAACTTTTTGCCTGAACTTTATCGCCGAATTTCTTTCGCCTAGATTGAACTTTTCCCCTTCCACCAAAAAGACAACTGAGTGTTCTTTTGAACTTTTTTTTTCCATTAACAAATTTGTTTTTGACTTTTGTTGTCTTTGCTTGTTTTGCTACAACGCGGGTCAACATGCGATTTCGCGCCGAAAACACACGGGATTCAGCACAGGGTTATATCCAGTGTAGGAAGTGTATTGGTAGGCCTGTGGTGCGGACGGACGGACGTACGGATGTACGGACGGACGGATGTACGGACGGACGGTCACGTGACTACTACGTCACTACCAAAATTTTTTGGCTTGATAGATTACCAAATTTCCTTAGCAATGGAGCTCCGCTGACGCGCTAGCGCGCTGGCTCCGCTACTATCTCCGATCAATACTTTTATAAAGCTAATCGGAGTATTGGCTATGTGTTAATTGCCGCAATTTCCGGATGCAATTTTTAACATAAAATTTAAGTACTTAAAATATTTAACGATTTAAAGATCACCAATAAAGTTTTTTTCGTTCAATTTGATGATTATCGTTAGAAAAATCTATAGTGTTTCTCTTTGCCTTTTGTTTTTTAAATTTGGGCCATTTTGTGAACACGAACACGAGCAATGAAGACGAAACAGGAAAATTAGAATATTGCTGTTAACAGGTAATTAGAAAAATAAATAAAATATCAGAATAAATTCCTCGAATTCTAAGAACTTTGTAAACCGGATGTTCATTTCAATGTATTCCTGACACTGTTTACTTCTAAGCCACTGCATGGCCAGACGTTTGCTTCACAAGACTGCCCGACACAATTGTCTTGCGCTTTCACGGGCAAAACTATTACTTCAGAACATCTTTTACCCCTGTGACCTGCTGAAATCTTTGATCTTTATTGTTTCCTATTCAAACAGATTTCACCGTATCTGCGGTTTTAATAATCCCAGGATTAGCAGCCATTGGAGGATTGTGTCGGGCGAGCGATCAATGTAAACAGTTGTCCGCGTCATACAAGGTTTCTATTTTGGGTTAATTTACTCGAGAGCGCCGTGACGCATAGATGCAGATTTTTTCTTTCTGACCTAGAGCTTATTTATTTTTCCGCGTAGAAAAAACAAACAAGCTTTCAAATGTCCCTTCGGCATGGATATGCGCGACAAAGCGGTGTAATGTTTAAATCGAAAACAACGTTATGGCCTTCTTTTGCCCTTCTCAGCTGACACTTAAAAAGAAAGGTAATCGTTCTCGTCCATTACCAGGGCATTTCTTTACCGCTTGTTTTGCATAAAAGAAATCATTAGCATTTGTGTTTTTTGAAGTTCGCATTGCGCTGCTATTGTAGCTTAATTAATCGCGCTATTTCATTTTATCTAAGTTATTTTCACGCTTGTTTTCTTTGGTCAGTATTGCAGAGCAAGACGCCTTACCCTCCAGATGTTTACCGCCCATCGAATAGTTTGGAACAAAATGGAACTACACCTGTAGAAATTACGAAATCCGCTCTGAAAAATGGCTCAGCTGTAAACCATAAACAAGTAAAGCGAAGTGTTAGAATAAACGAGTCTGGATTCAAACACGAAACGCTTATTGAGCGCAAAATTCGAGCGGCAACTTTGACAAAGCCCGCAAACATCCGAGTGAAGGTAATACAAACTTACGAACCGGTTGAAAAGGAAGAACTGAAAGTACGAAAGGGTCATTACGTGAAAATACTCTACCAGCAAAATGACTGGGTCTACGTTGTGGATTCCTCGGGAAATGAAGGATTTATCCCGTATTGTTATTGCTCTACGACTAATGTATCCACGAATTCCAAGTCTAGCACTTCGGGTTATGAAGATAGCTTTGAGGAGAGCGAGGATGGAGCCGGTGAAAGAACGATTTACAGTGAGCCTCAGATCCCGAGGGATAAACACGACTCGAATTTAATGACTTACTTTCCAAAGCGGGCTTATGGACCGCAGTTAATGGTTATTTACGACTATACAGCCCATGATGAAAATGATGTCAGCGTATGTCGAGGAGAATTGGTTATGTTGCTAAATGACCAAGACGAAGATTGGGTTTGGGTTTTAACGGAAGATGGAGAGGAAGGCTTTGTGCCAAGAGCTTTTGTTGTCTCACACGTGTGTGAAGGTAAATATCGATAAATATTTCCCTCTTCAGTCACTAGTATATAAGTGTATAATATTACCGGGTCGACTCAAGCGATTAAGAAGTCTAAGTGGGTCGAACCGCTTTCGAACTCAAGACACGTAAGGGAATGCAAAAGTTAGGGTACATCCGTTTTGTGTAGGTGTGCCTATTTTGTCGTTACGCGCGAGACAAAGATGATTGTCCTTGATGAAAAGATACTCATACTGGGGGAGGTCATAAAGAAAGGCGGTTTCAATGTAGTCAGAGTAGTGTATCAAAACTATATATTGTGCTTGTCCGAATACACTTGTTCGACTGGAATGCTTTCAACCCTTCTCATTATACTAAAAAGGTGAATGCTTTCTTTGGTGTAATACTGAAAAAGGAAAAATTGTGCACCACAGGAAAGTGCTGCACAACATGGCTATCAGTTGAATAGTCAATTTTATTCATAAACGAGAAAATTCAAACCACTCTTGTATGGATTTTGGAAACTGCACTGTGATTTTTTTTACTCCGGAACGTACTTGGAGATGTAGCTTAAAAATAACTTCAAGATAACTTCAAGATAGCCAAAAATAGGACGACAAAACCTCAAAAATTTGCCGACAAAGAAGGGAATGTTAAGTCCAAGTACATGTAAAACTTAAACTTTAAGATTTTGGGGGACCGACTCTTTGACTTACGACAACACAATATGTCGCAAGTCCTAATTTTATTTTCAGCAGAATTTGTTTGCTGTTTCACGATGCACTGTAACGTTCTTCTAGTTTGAGTTATTTTTATCTGATTTGTTAGTTTTGCAAACAAAAATAACATATTCAGTTGAGCTAGCAACTGCAACCAAAATGTCGATTTGCAATTTGTAGTAAGTCTTGTTAGGGCCCTAAACCTACCTTTTCGTCTCGTCCCAGAGCAAATTTTTCCTGTATCAGAGTAGACGTACAAATACAACTGAGCCCTTTTTTTAACAGCTCGCCGATTAGACAACACTTACATGACAACAGAATGCACAAAATGCTATTTTAGGTAAAAATATAAGGTCTTCAGCTTGTTGAAATACCTCCTTGATTGTTATGATTTTGATAACCTCAACCTTACAATGTTTTTACCGTGCCGGAGACACTAAGAAACCTGGAGCCAAATCAGATAAGAGATTGTAACCTCTGTCTGGGCTACTGTTTGTTATGCTCGGCTAGGTGGTTGTTAGTAACTAATGAGTCCATGGATGAAGTTCTGCATTGTGACCGTTGTTGAGCAGAACTTTTCTGCGGTGCTGTTTATTATTCTATACAAGGTGACTGTGACTTTTGAGGCCGTCTACGAAATCCTAAATAGCGACCATTCAAATGAAAGCTATTGAGCAGTACGTTCCTGTGGTGCAGCTGTTTATTACGCGATAGTAGGTGGTTATAGCTTTTGAGTTTGTGAATGTAATCTTAAATTACAACCATTTAAATGAAAGCTACTGAGCAGTACTTTCCTGTAGTGCTGTTTATTATGCTGTACGAGGTGCTTCTAACTTTTGAGTCGGTAGATAAAATCCTAAAGTTCGACTATTCATCTGAGAGCTACTGAGTTGTAATTTACTGTGGTGCTGTTTGGTTTTTAGTTATTTAGGCTGGAATTTTGTCTAGTTTCAAACTGTTTACCCTTCAAAAGAAAACTACGGAGTCAAACGTTTTCTGTAATGCTTAACGTTTACCAATATTTTATCAACAAGGTATGGAGGTTTTTTGTTCACAGACTGAAGGCATCTTAGGAATTTTAAAAATGACACCACTTTTAGTTAATCAAGGAACTCCGTCAATACTGTTGGTCGTATATTGCTGTAGTTACTTACAGAACTATGTATGATACATCACCATGTTATTGCTATGCCGTTTAAAATGCCATCATTACACCATGTGAATATCATTATTACAGAGGAAGTGGCTTTTTTAGTATCGAACTCCCTTTTGCTGTGAAATGATCAACAGAAGCAGGCCGATCAAGTTAATTTTTGTTACACTTTAGACTTTGGAAACATTTTAAGAATTTTAAAAACTTGCATTTCAGACAATCAAGGAACTGCGTGTGTTTCCGTTATTTACTTAGAAGACTATGATTTATCTCTACTTATTTGCTATGCCGTTTAACAAGTCATTTTTATACCATTTATAGGTCATTGATTTTAAAACAGGAAATGACTTTTTCAGGATCGACTTTCCTTTTGCTAAATAGTCCATAGGATCAGTAACTGTTTCACAAATTCGACCAGGTCATTATGTTTTCGCAACAATTGCAGAGACGGAAAAACTGCTGAAAATGTCAGTTGCAAGGTCTATAACACTTGGAGAAGCTTTCGTGTACCATATGACATAAAACTTTTGCGGTGTTGTTTTTTGGATTTTTTTAGAATTTCTTTCCGGTCCAAAAAGGAATAAATCCCGAAAAAATAATCATCCGCAGAGATTATTCCACCAAAAGTAACTCCACTATTGACATTGCATATGATTGTCATGTTATTTTTCAATGACTAAGCTCTCAAAAATTGAAAAGTTACTGAACTCGTAAGAAGCAATTTCCTCCTGAAAATATGTGTCATTGTAAATCGCTACAGTTGCATCTCGCAAAGCACCAAAACTTGTTTTACTTTGATACCATGCGACTTCTGTATAAGGTTCTGCCGGGGTTGTTTCGAGCTAAGCCGCACGAAATGTTTTCTTGTATAACAAGGTAAGGTGTGTTTCTCCTGAAGCCATTCAAGGCAAGGGGAAAAACTTAACCGATTTTTTATTTTGTTACCAGAGACAAAACTTGGTTTTTGATTCCGTGATAAAATTTGAGATGTTAGGATAAATTAAACCACACGATTGGTGCGCGATAGATAAATAAAGTCTAAAGCGTTTGCGGTCTTCGTGGGGTCTAAAATGGCAAATCAGGTCGGCATCTGTTTTCCTTCCAGTTTCTTTAGCTCGTTGGAGTATTTAAAATTGTTCCTCGAAATAGAGTTAAACAAACTTTTCTGTTCAAACAAGCATTTTTCTCCGTTATTTCACGAGACTTCTTCACTCTAAGGATAAATATGTAGGTGGTGATTAAACATATCGACTCCATTTTTTCATGTTCTATACTCTTACGGATACTAAAAATGACGTTACCATGACGTCAGTTTTTATGATCTGTACTCTCATCGACAATAAGCAAGAGCCAATCAGTGAACGAGAATACTCACAGTTATTGTAAATGCCTTTTCTTTGACAGCCAATCAGAGCACGCGTTTGCTCGTATCCGGGAACTATCTATTCAAACCACAGAGTGTTTCTGTCGAGGGACTATCTGCTGATAGTTGCTTCGAAAATTTTAAAACAAATATTAGCTCGACAAGAGAGGCTTCAAGGGCTATGTTCCAGTTTTAAGAAACAACAAATTTCCCAGGAAAACTGTCAGTCCGATATTCCGGGGACAGAAGCACTCTATTCATCACTAGATTTCCCTCCGAACAAAAATCACCGAGCTGGCGTTTGGAATTTCAAGTACAGCTCACTAATTTAAAACTTAGAGAAGAGAAATAAACATACAACTGATGTAAAAACATTGAAAACAACGTGTTTGTTGATTTTTAGAAAAAGCTTTTTCTTTGGGGGGGGGGGGGGGGCGAATTCTATCCATCCGGGTATTTTTGCCAGATGGACCCTACCTCCTAATAGTGTTTCTCCGCGGATAAACACTATGACGTCACAGAAAATTTAGGGTGAAAAATTGTGAAATACAGAGTTACTGTTACTAATGAACCTGGTACCTCTTTAACTGGATGTTTAAGACGGAGGTTTTTTGTTCAACTGGTTTGAGGGGTGTTTGGGATTGAACAAAGGATTTTTGTTGATAAACATTACGTCAAGAAATTTCGTTTATGACATTTATTTTACTTTACAGCTTGCATTCAGCGGTTATCTCTCTCGAACGTCTCCGCACTAAGCTCGCCGGACATAAACTCTTCTGACGTCACGCCAACAAGTTCTTGTTCAACTGGCGCCAAATCCAAGTCATCGTATACAGACGTGACGTCATCTGCTTCGAGCGAAAAGACTTTTACCCTAAAAGGGACTCGATTAATAGTGCTTTACTACTTCGAAGGGCGGGCATTTGACGATCTGACTGTTCGTCCGGGGGAGTATGTGTATGCTAATCTCAAAGACCAAATAGTCCCCGGCTGGATATGGGCATATTCGCCTCACAGAAAGAAATCTGGCTTTATTCCCGAAGATAGCGTCAAGGAGCCTGTTGTGACGGACATATAAAATATTGTCAAGTGTTATCCAGGACTCTTCAGATTTACTGAGTCTCTGCACTCGTAAACGCGTCGAGAGCCTCTTAAAAAGCGCGTCATTAGAAAGATAAAGCTCTCATATGGGACTCGTGAATGCCTCACCTATGAACACAACATATGACCCTGACGCAAGTTAGGCGCGTTTCAGACGTCGTGTGACTGCTAAGCCGAACCAGAAAACATCGCACTAAGTTCCTCCATGGCACAACGTTTGCCGGCGTCTCAAATCGTGCCAATGTAGTACAGCAAGCTCTGTCACACGCGAAAGCCCCAAACCTTTCGGGCCGATTTCGGGTACGATGATTCAAACAGTGTCTAGAAAACAAAGAATTTTCTACGCTTGAAACTTTGCAATAACTTAATCATGTTTTATCTAAACTGAGAAACATTTAAATACCAGCTTTGTAGAGTGAGTTGTTTATATCATTACAAATGGCTTTTGGGGGTTCGAAAGGTTTTCGAGGCTTTTGAGAAACGAGCACCCATAGATGTCGTGCTCAGGCTGCCGAGTCAAGCCTATTTAATAAATTTTAACGCATTTCAAAGGTTGACTTCATATTGCTACTCTGGCAAGTGGAACGGCTGTTAAATTTGAAATGAACCAATTTTTATCGTCAAGCAAGTCATTGTTATCAACATTGTGGTGCGGACAGGGAAAGTGCTCCAGCAAATGTGTCCGACATTGTAGCTGTTATCAGTTGTACAGCCATTCTAAACGATTTTAATTACTGCATGCCACTGTTTTGAAGATTTATATTTAGGTGTTTGTACATCAAAGTGGAGTGATTCCTAACAAAATCTTGATTAAGATACTAGAAGCTATACGCTTATCTGTCTTCTTTTTCAGGGTTAAGTTGAATTTTAATTCTTGTATAAATGATTTTCATTTACAGTAGACTCCCTCTATCTCAGCTCTCTCCAGCACTCGAGAGACAAAAAGCTTGTTGGTTGAGACGGTCTGTATATTAAATTTCTCCATGTACAATAGCATCTTAGGCGAGAAAGAGGCTTCATTTCGAGTTCAACGATATGCGTAGTTCGAGACAGCGGGAGTGCACTGTATTCTACATATTAGCCACACTCTTACCCATACGTTCTAATAATAAAGTTCTCATAATAAAACCAAGGATCCAGTCTTTGGAGGGCTGTTTACACATTAATTGTTTCATCCTCTCTTTACACTAAAACTAATGCCCGGACCAGTAAGAGGTAGGGGACACTGATCGGTTCAGGCATAACTGGGAACAGATAGTTTTGACAAAAAATTAACTTACAGAAAGTTGACAGTTAATGGTGAAATCAAATTCAACCATCTGATTGTTTTCTGTAAGTTTACGGCAATCATCGAAACAAACATCTCGTAAACTGAATACCTTTTCGAGCAGAAAAAAAGAAATATATTCATTCACTGACCAACATTTGATTTTGTGTCGCGGTTTTTGACAGTTGTTTACGGGAAAAGGATAGAATGACTGTTGGAGACCATTTCACTTAATTAATTGATTTGTTGTTGATTATTTCACCGTTCAGAAAAATAAGACGGAGTTAGCAAAAGACAAGAAAAAAAATATATACAATAGATTACTTACCGATTTCGAAAATTTTTAAGGTACGTAATTAAAAATAGAATTGAAAAAAGAGACTAGGTATCGTATTTAACACCTGACTAGATTAGTGTCAGTATCGCTCGATCGGCTTTCAAACGGCTTAGCCGGATATAGAGGGCCTGTCTCTTTTTAACATCTAACTTATCCAGCTAAGTGATCCAGTTTCTGATAAACAAACCCTCGCAGAGGCAGCTCAGAACGGACCGCCGGGCGCATAGCACAGGACTGCCTTTCTGTCAATTTTTCTTAAATTTTCCCATTCATCCAAATTAACAGGATACACCTCCCCTGGCGGGATTCTTATGCCGCTGTCGACTGGAAATTTGTTAATGAGGAAGTAAACCCTTCCCTCTATTTCCACTGCACCAAAGTTCTTTGCTGGAATGTGAGTTTGCTCAACCACAGACCACTTGTTGTTTTCTTCATCATAAACTTCTACAAGTGCACTGCCTCCACGTGGTCCACCCCAAGGCGGAGGCATTGGTATATCGTCATGAGAAACCTTACCCCCTGCAACGTATAGTTTACTGTTTACCACAAAAAGACTGGATCCAAAGTGAGGCTGGCAGGTTGATGCTTTCCGTTCCCACACGTTTCTCACCGGATCAAAACAATGAAGCACTGCTTTGTGCGTACACCAGGAGGAATTCGATCTGGATCTATGCCCATAAAGTACATACACTTTCGAATGAAATGCTGTTATTCCACTGGTGAAATAAAAATGGTCACCATAATCAGGATCACCTGCAAAGTTAACCTTAGCAATATCTTGCCATCGACGCTCTACAAAGCTGTATCTTTGAAAACTGTTACTACAAAGGGTAGTACTGACTAAACAGATTGCATACATGTATTCAGCTACAATGCATAGCTTGTCAACTAGACAAGGGAGGTCGTGCTTCTCCCAAACCCAAACCTTTAGTTCCATGTCATAACAAGAAATTTGTGGACCAATGTAAGTCTTCTCCCGTCCAACAACAAACAGTTTCCTGCCAACAGTCTCTGCCCACAAGCACTCTGACCAGAATTTTAGTCCTTCAGTTGCTGATGCTAAGGATGCCAATGGTTTCCAGGCTTTGTCTTCGACGTCAAAATATTGCACTTGAGACTTAGGTTGAATAGCAACAAGGACCTAAAAGACAACGAGGATATCAGAGGCAATCATTAGGTACTAAAGGGCCTGTCCGCACTAAGCGAGTTTTTCTTCTCTTTGCAAATTTTGTGGTCAAACCTTTTACAAGTGCAGACAGCATGTTTAATTCGTAGCGAATTTTTTGCCAAAGCTTACCAGTTTTCAAAGGCACTGTCTCAGAGCTCAATGAATTTTCGCCAAAGGTCAAAACACAGCAGCAACGTCGATCTCCTGTATTAAACCTACAACTGTAGTTTTTCTGTAGTTAACAATCAGCGTTCCATTTCATTTTGATTGTCTTTTGTGGGGTTTGAATATTATTCGCTAAAAAAATACGGACATGCTTGCCAAGCCTAAAATTTGATGAAGACCAATTTTCCGACGTTTTTCCTTGTTAGAAAAATTTGTAGCGAATGGACCCTAAGGCTCCGGGTAAACAGATGCAAGGCCTTTAAACACTTTTGAATACAACTTTGCTGTACAAATGTTTAATGGTAAACACACTTTGTTGAACATCTTTCAACATCCTTCAGGATCATAAAACATTGTTCATTAGGGGAGGCGGGGGGGCAAACTCTTTTAAGGGGGCAGTCTAGGTAAAAGTTTTAGGGAAAAGGTACACGTCCTCAGACAGTCCATCCCCACGCAAGAGCACTTGGGGTTGTTTGTGGACTGTTTTGGTGTCCATTTATTAATTATTAACTTTAAATTTTAATTTTAACTCACCTTTAATTCTTAACAATTTTCAATTTTCTTAAAATTCACCAATTCCTTACCTTTTTTCTTTACGTTCACTTTAAAAATCACAAAAAATTCTCACAAATCTCTGGGTGCTCTTACTATGATCCTATTAAAGCGTTTTTGGATTGAATAAAATCTCATGGAGGTAATTGAGAAAAAAAGGGCTAAAAGGTTGGGAAAACATGCCATCTGCCGAAACTCCTCCCTTAACTTGCCAAATTCAACTCTGTTGACCAGTGTTGAATGGAAATATTGAATCTTTTTTGGCCTGCAGCCTAATGGCTAAGCACGAGACAATGATTTCCATAGCGCAAAGCACCGAAGCGAAACGCATAAAAGACTAGTTTGCATTTTATTCGCGGAAACGTTTCGGGTATTAAAAAAAACAACTCAAAGTCACGAGTAAACTTAGCTTTCTGGAGGTTATCCTAGAATTCTGAAAGCGATCGCACTTTCGCTTTTCAGGGTAGCAGTAAAAGAGACGTGTTTTGTTTAAAATGGATTGGAATGAAAGAAAATAACAAAACAATCTAGTGAACCTATTGTCTTTCACAGCTGCTACTTTGCGTTAACCTATTTTCGTCTCACTTGGTAAAGGGTGAATAGGAGCGCTGCTAAAAGAAGGTCTGCTAAGGTTGGGCCTGGTTAGTTGTGACTATCACTGAGCCGGGGGTAGTCACTGACCGGCTGTGTGACCGGCTAAGAAAGGGTTGTATTTGCCAATTTAATCTTATTTCATTTCTTTTACAGTCCCGGTTCGTTCATGAGAAGCGATTTTAGAATATATTCTGATGACGTACTAACGATTTTCAGAGCGCCTGCGGGGCATATTTAAACAAAACAAGCCATTCAATGACATGCAAATAAATGGGCGAGCACCGGGTATCGAGCATTAGATCTTAAAACTAATTACATTTAAAATGACTTAAAAAGATATTTGTATATAAAGATATAAGCAAAAAAAACCTTTCTTACTGGACCCGATGAACGTACTTTAGTCTTCTCCTCACCAAATGTACAGCTTGACGGACTGTGGCTGTACAAGAATGATTTATGCAGAAGCCTGTCAATCTCCCACACTTGCTTCATCTCCTCTGTGTTCAGTTCTCTGATCACATCCTTGATATCAACAAGCCCCAGACGAACAGCTCCAATAACTTTAGCTGCGACTGCCATCCTCTCTTCCTTCTTAAATTTAATCCACTGCATCACTGATTTGAAGACGACGTTCTCTGAAGGAGCGCTGAGATCGTCTCGACTGAGAAGGCTCAACAACTGATCTGCGTTAACATGGGACAAAAATTCTTCACTTTCACAGACGTCCTTGTACATCCAGGCCATCTTGCATTGTGCAGCTTCTTGCAGATCTATCAGGCCATGCCGGTCGGCAATCGTGCAAATGCGGCAATATGATTGCACATCAAACCGAAGCTGGAGAAATTCGGTTTGTAGGTAATCGCAACACTGCTTAACAACACTTGTGACTTGAAGGTGATCTGCTGCAAGGAGAACTTCAAACACGTTTTCATTGTTGACATGAAGATCTCCACTGTAAATGTAATCCAACACGACCTTCAAATTTTCTGCTGAAATGTTCTCATATTTGAGTTCGATCACCTCCTGGTTCGATTCCTTCATTCCATGAGAAAACATGGCGTGGAAATAATCGCTGTTCGCCGCGAGTACAATGCGATGAGCTGGAAATAGCTCTTCACCAACTTTTAAATGAACATCAATAAATTCACCTTGATCTCGAAACTGAGCACACTTCGACAGAAGAATCTGAGAATGTGATACCATCTTATATTCAGTGATTGTAGAAGGACGATCGAGGGTTTCACTCTAAACGAGAGTAACCTGGCACGAATCTGAATTTGGCGTAATCGCGTGATTAAATACATCCTAACAGGCAAAACGTCACGCGAGCTAAGAAGGGTAAAGAAAGGTTTTCGGAGCTTTCGGAAAAAACAACAGGGTGCCGTACCGACGCCAATTCATAAATTATGACACGTGTCAAAGATTGATTTATTGGTACAACTTAGGAAACTGATTTTCTTTTGGAACAGCTCTTAAATTTGCCTGGAATAAATTCGACGTCTGAAATCACGTCGAGCTTCAATGGTTCCGCAGTCCACCCAGCCTGGCAGGGCAGTAGCCATTAGGGTGCCGTTACACAGTCATCGATTTACAGCGTGTCGTCTAATTTTAATAATTTACATTTGATCAACATTTTTACATCAAATGGAGTCATTCCCAAGAAATCTCAATCAAAATACTAGAAGCTACGAGCTTAACTTTCTTCTGTTCTCTAAAATGTTTTGTTGATCAAGTTACATATTAATTATTTATTTAGAGCAGTCTCCCTCTATCTCAACCGCTAACACCTAGAGAAAAAGGTTGGCGTTTGAGACAGGTGGTATAGCAAATTTTTGCACAACAGTATCTAAGGAAAAGAGGCTTCATTTCGAGTTAGCGTAGATGTTGAAGTTAGCGGGGTCTACTGCACTCTACATATCGGCTACATTCTTAACCATAAAGCTTCCTTCCGATCCTCTTTGGCGGTTTCATCTAGAATTTAAGCCCAGACAGAATGTAGGAGACACTAACCAAATCAGGCTTAACTGGTCCGAAGAGAAGTGAATTTTATGTAGCTAACAGCTAACTAACGAAGTCTTATCAAAACACGGTGAAATCAAACTGAACCACCCGTTTCTTTTCTGTGTTAGTATAGGGAACCACCGAAACAAGCATCACGTGAATTGAATAACATTTCAGTTCACGTGATCCTCGCGTGTTCTATTCGCCCGACTATCGTGAAGAGGAAATACCACTCGCGTGGTCTACAAACCGAGGAATTGAAATATTTTCATTCACCTACTAATAAATGATTCTATATCGCGACCCTTGACAGTTAATTTGAGAAAAGGAAGAATAACGTTTGAGACCCTTTCATACAATTGGTTGATTTGATTTCACCGTCCAGAAAAATAAGGAAGACAGCGTTAGCAAAAGAACTATAAAAAAAACACACACACACACACACAACAACAACAACAAGCAGATACCAATTTTTTAAAAAGACACAATGCGACGAAACATTTTGTACAATAATTTTTTTTTATAAATAAAGGCGATCAACTTTCGAACAGCTGTAATGTCTGTATCGGTTTATCAAACTACCAAAACCAACCAGACAAACTAAACGCGAAATTTAGTACACTCTGTAAGGATGTTAGAAAAAATCATGAAAACATAGAGCAAGTATACTTAAAAAATATACTTTCTTGACAAAAGAAAAGCTACCTACAAAAAGAATACTTTATGTCTGTGAGGGTTTCGTTACCTTTCAATACTGGTATGTCAACACAAAAATTGAAAACAAACCCTTATAGCGACAGCTCAGAACGGACTGTAAGGTATTTTTAAGGGGCACATAGCACAGGACTTCCCCTGGTGGGATTCTTATGCCGCTGTCAACTGGAAATTTGTTAATGAGGAAATAAACCCTCCCCTCTATTTCCACTGCACCGAGGTTGTTTGCTGGAATGTGACTTTGTTCAACAACAGACCACTTGTTGTTTTCTTCATCATAAACTTCTACAGGTGCTGGGTCTGCACATGGTACACGTAAATTAACAGATTTCTTACCCCCTGCAACGTATAGTTTACTGTTGACTACAAAGAGACTGGATTCAAAGTGAGGCTGGCAGGTTGATTCTTTCTGTTCCCACACGTTTCTCACTGGATCAAAACAATGAAGCTTTGCTTTGTGCATACACCAGGAGAACTTTGACAGTGATCTATACCCATAAAGAACATACAATTTTGAATGAAAACCTGTTGCTCCACTGTTACAACAATACTCATTAGGACCACGTGTAATGTTAACCTGAGCAAAACTTTGCCATTGTCGCTCTGCGAAGCTGTATCTTTGAGGAATCGGCCAATAAGGAGAAACAATTACATACATGTAGTTTCCTACAATGCATAGGTTGTCAATTGTTCCACATGGGTGTAGATACTTTTCCCAAACCTCCAGTTCCGTGTCATAACAATAAACGCAATCTTTATAATCTGGGTCCCTTTCAGCAACAAACAGTTTCCGGCCAACAGTCTCTGCACAGTAGCATCCTGACCAGAGTTCCAATCCATCCGTTGCTGGTACTAAGGATGCCAATGGTCTCCAGGCTTTGTCTTTGATATCAAAATATTGCATTTGAGCCTCAGGAAAAACAGCAACAAGAACCTAAAGTGACAACAAGGATACCACAAAGAATCACTAGTTACTAAAGGCCGATCCACACTGGGCGATTTTTTAATTGTCTTTGCAAATTTTGTGGTAAAAACCGGCGGGTGCACAAGTGGGGACGCCATTTTAATTTCTGCTAAATTGTGCCAAACCTTATCAATGTTCAAAGGCACTGTCGTCCTGCCTTCTAGCTAAATGAGAATTTTTCTCAAAGGTTGACGTCAATCTCGTATATTGGACCTGGTTTCCTGTAGTTAACAAGACCTGTTAAATTTCGTTTTGATCGTCATTTGTATTTTTTTTATTATTCTTGTCCTTTTGTTAAAAAATATGGACGTGCTTGCCAAACCCGAATTTTTGTAAAGACAAATTTTATGATGATTTTTGGTGTTAGACAAATTTGTATCTCGGGGTAAACGGTTCCAAGACCTTTCAACAATGTTGAACAGAACCTTAATGTTTGATAACAAAACAAAACAATTCAACATTCTTCAGCATCATTAAATATCACTGAACAGGGAACTCAATTCAATTATGCTGAGCAGTGTGCACGTGTTGAATGGAAATGTTGAATTTGTTTGGCCGCAGCCTAAAGAATAAACGCTGGACAGTGACTTCAATAGGAGCGAAGCACCAAAGCCAAACGCTTAACAAACCACTTTGCATATTTTCACAGAATTGTAGCGTAAAATCACAATATTCATTGATGAACTTCCAGAGAAACAAAGTCAAGAGAAAGAGAGGTATTTTCTAACAAAAAATAACACTACATTCTAGTGAACCTGGTGTTTTTCGCAGTACTATTTGGGTTAACCTGTGACCTAAACAAGAGTGTTACTTAGAGGAAGTCTGCTTTATAGAGTGGGCTTGATTTAATAGTAGCTCTCTCCTCCGCAGAGGCCTCCTACAGTCTCGCTGGGTAGAAACGCGCGGAGGCTGGGAAGGGGGAAAAATCAAAGCGCGCGGGGAACGCTGGAAAGGGGAAAAAAGGAAAGGAGGCCTCTGCCAGATTTTGTGCGGTTCTCTGGCAGGCCAGGGTGCATTCCGTGTACGTCTCACGCCGAAGATACACCAAGAGTTTCGAAGTTGTACGCGAAGCGGCCGCCGAGGCGCCGACGCCAGCAACTTCGTCCCCAGTCCCCAAGCTAGGCTCTCTCCTCTTCCCGCCGCGAATGCGAAAGAGAGGCGAAGTAACGAGGACAAGAAAGTTGATGGACTAAAAACTTATGGTTCAGTTTATTTGTTCATGTTTATAATTACTAGTACAACTTTCTAACATCACTACAAATCTGAAGACAGTGACAAGGCATTCTACTGGACTAACGTAACGAGGCAATCTTCAGAGCTCTCAAGTTGATTTGTCGCCAAAGAGTGAGATTTTTGACGTCTTTTTGACGGCGTAACCGTCTATTGTGACGCTAAAGGCGTCACCTTTCTAGGGGGGTTTGGGAGCATGCTCCCCCAGAAGATTTTGAAAAATTGAAGTAGCTAAGACGTGTCTTCCTTTATTCTGAGCGGAAATGTGACCCTTCGAAAGTAACTCTTTAGATCCCAGATTTTTCTTTTAAATGGACTAATATCAACTCTTTCTTAACATTCCGATTTATCCAGAAATCAAATTAACATGTCATATCGCTGAAAAACAGGAGTTTCTTCTACATGCTGTCACTCTGATGCTCTTTGTTGTAGTTGTAGTTCCAAGTAGCTTTCTTTCTCTAATCTGCAGGTGGTTCAAAAGATGACTCGTTGTTGGCCGTTTTGATAGTAAGCAGAGAGGCCAGAGTACCATCCATCTGGAGAGAGGGCCGAAATGTTGTTTTGTTTTTCCTTGTTAGAGAAAAAACTCTCTCTTCACCGGCATTTCAATGTGGTAGAACAAGAACTGCACGAGAATTTCCATTGTTAGAAAGCGTTCGAAGCCAGTACAAGAGGAACATGGAGTGAATTATTCCCAGAATGATGGTTCATTAGGGAGTCACTTAACTTAAGCAGCAATTTTCTGCCTCAAAATGAACTGTTTAAATCAAAAACCTTAAATGCGTGAGAAATAATAGTTCTAGCGTGAGGGCGTAAGATTGCATTCGTATGCGTGAGTCTCACGCTCAATGCGTGAGACTTGAGAGCTCTGAATCTTTAAGTACCAAACTGTCATATCAACGAGAGGCAAAGTGACTCAAGTCCGATTTTCCTCTGACTTACTTGCCATTTGCTTGAAAGGCTATCATACTCGTGTATTCTTTAAGGTTGATTTCCATTGTTGCGTAAATTTTACGTGCGTACGGGCGTGAATTTAACTGGCTTTAAGTGCGTAAATAAAATTAGAGACGATGTATGAACGGCTTACGTAAACGTAAAAAGTGTAGTGCCAGTTAAATTCACGCCCGTACGCACGTAAAATTTACGCGACAGTGGAAATCAACCTTTATTCTTTATTGGTTGAGGACTCTGGCTACGAGTGGTCGACAACCGCTAGCCGAGGAGCCCGTGGACTCTAAATCCTGAGCCAGGGATGGTGAATCCCGGATATTATTCGGCGTCCACAAGTTTATTATTTAAACGGTAAAAAATTTCATACGCCAAGGTGGTTACCTCGGCTACACGCCAACGTACAATATCGTTAATATGAGGTGAGTTTACACCCTCTTACGCCGCGCTGGCTTGGTCATACGCCTCTTTACGCCAAAGACCACGATCGTACGCCAGAACGCCGAGCGATTGGGAAACCCACGCTGCGGATCTTCCGGGAAACGTACGCAAAGTGCAGCCTGGCAGAGACAGCTCAGAACGGACTGTTAGGTATCTTTAACGGGCACATAGCACAGGACTGCACTTTTGTCGACTTTTCCCAAATTTTCCCATTCCTCCAAACAAACAGATGTCACCTCCCCTGGTGGGATTCTAATGCCGCTGTCAACTGAAAATTTGTTAATGAGGAAATAAACCCTCCCTTCTATTTCCACTGCACCGAGGTTGTTTGCTGGAATGTGACTTTGTTCAACAACAGACCACTTGTTGTTTTCTTCATCATAAACTTCTACAGCTGCGGGGAGTCCACATGGTTTATCATCCTCATCAAGAGAAACATTACCCCCTGCAATGTATAGTTTACTGTTTACTACAAAGAGACTGGATCCAAAGTGAGACTGGCAGGTTGATTCTTTCTGTTCCCACGCGTTCCTCACCGGATCAAAACAATGAAGCTCTGCATTGTGCATACAGTGTGATTCGGACACATGTCCATAAAGTACATACACTTTTGAATGAAATTTTGTTACTCCACTGGGATGATATGACGAACCACATGCAATGTTAACCCTGGCAAAACTTTGCCACTGACGCTCTGCTAAGCTGTATCTTTGAGGAATCTTATCATAATCAGAACAATTTGTATACATGTAGTTTCCTACAATGCAAATGTCGTCAATGTCTTCAGATGGGTGTTGATGTTTTTCCCAAACCTTGAATTTCATGTCATAACAATAAATGCATTCATCATCCTCTAGGTCCCATCCAGCAATAAACAGTTTATTGCCAACGGTCTCTGTACAGTAGCACTGTTTCCAGAGTGTTACTGATCTGTCCGTTTCTGATGCTAAGGATTCCAGTGGTCTCCAGGCTTTGTCTTTGACATCAAAATATTGCATTTGAGCCTCAGGAAGAACAGCAACAAGAACCTAAAATGACAACAAGGATATCACAAAGAATCACTAGTTACTAAGGGCCAATCCACACTGGGCGATTTTTTTATTGTCTTTGCAAATTTTGTGGTAAAAACCTGCGGTTTACAAGTGGGGACGCCGTTGTAATTTCTGCGAAATTTTGCCAAAGCTTATCAATCTTCAAAGGCACTGTCTTCCTGCCTCTGAGCGAAATGAGAATTTTTGTCAAGTTTTAAAACAGTAGCAGCTATTGACGTCAATCTCGCGTACATTTATTGGACCTGGTTTCCTGTGGTTTACAATAAATGCTTTTGATCGTCATTTGATTATCGTTTTGTAAAAAAAAAAAAATACGGACATGCTTGCCAAATCCGAAATTTTGTAAAGAAGACTAATTTTATGACGATTTCTGGTGTTGGGCAAATTTGTGTCTCCGGGTAAACGGATGCAAGACCTTTCAACATTGTTGAGTACAATCTTACTGCTTCAGTGATGGCAATCAAACATTGCACAACACCATTCAACATGCTACAAAATCATTCAATATTATTACACTGTATTATTGAACAGGGCACCCGATCCAATTATGCTCAGCAGTGTGTTGAATGGAAATGTTGTGCAGCCTAGTGAGTAAACGATGGACGGGTAGTCAAAAGTAGATATACAGATATCTCTTAGATATCTCATATTTTCGGGATATCATTTTGAGATAAACGTTTTGCAAAACGTTTTGCAAAAGCCATTTGCATTCACACCTTTCTATTCGTTTTGTAATCCGATTTTCTTTTTGGTTTTTTCTTTTGGGATAATCCTTGTTTTCTACACCTAATTGACTTTTGCGCACAGAGATATCTTGACACCTATCTCAATTAAACGCCACTCTGACTTTAAATCACCTCGTCCCTTCAACAGCTGGTTCATAAAAAAATTGCTAGGCGGACATCTGCTTGCGCTGATCCTGCTGATCAGTCAAGAGTGCAGTTCTACTCGTGACCTGTGCTTTGCCCGCTAAACATGTTGGGTATCATTTTATGCAGTTTAGTCAAATTTTCGGCCATGGAGAGTAGAGCGAGAAAGATGTGGGTCGTAAGCGGGAATGACCGGCACGTGCTAGAGATGGGCAAGACCCACGACCCGACCCAGTTTAGAAAACCAGCGTTATTTGTCATAAACTCAACATCTGATTGACTGTTCTTTGCGTTTAGTCCTATACCATATAACCTGGCACGAAATATTTTCCGGACAAGGTTCACTCACTTATACATTAATCTCGTACGTATACTCAGTGTATGTTACGGCAAGGCCTCGGACCAATGGAAATCTTCAGTTGTGGACGGTCCAAAATGTATCCATCAACCGAGAAAGCATGGTCATTTTTTTACTGCTACAGGGGAATTCCAGAACTTCTAAATTCTAAATTCACAGTCTCTCTTTCCGCTCAGGGATCAGGGTTTGAGGGAAACGAAAATCTGCCGCGCGTGCCGTTTGTTTAGTGAATCGATTCACCAAAACTAACTGCTCGACGCGAGCGCCACGCGCGCATGCAGGCGTATTTCACGCTCACTCCCTCGCTCGTTTTCTCGCCTTGACTATCCCTGGGCGAAAAGGGAGACTGCTCGTAGTGGTGTTCAGCAGGATCAGCAGCAAATTCTTAAATTAACACAATGCAGTCAAAATTTAATATTTTCCCAATTGATACGTCTGCGCTTCAAGTTTTAAAAATTCCTTTGCACACTAGTTACCAGTCGAGTACTAGGCCAAATACCTGTCTAAATCTGGCTAAATTCACTAAGAAATGACAAGCGATACCAGAACCGGAAGTTTCTTTGTCGTAATAAAATATCTGACAAAAAAGGATTAAAAGGTGTCAAGATATCTCAAATTCTTTCGAAATATATTAACACAAAAAGAAACTTCCGGAGAGATATCTTAACGCGAAAAGAAACTTCCGGAGAGATATCTTAACACGAAAAGAAAGTGCCTGCCTTATTAATCTTTTGTTTTTAAATATATCTTAACACGAAAAGAAACTTCCGCCCTACATAATCCTTTGCTAAGAGTTATCTTGACACCTATTGATCATCCAGAGATATCTTGACGCAAAAAGAGCCACTATTAAATTGATGCTTTCATTTCGTTTAATAAGGTTTTAATAGTTGTCATTAACCTGGCAATTAACTCTCGACCCCAAGGCTTTGTCTAGTAATTGTTAAAATATTGTGCACTTTTGAGTAAAATTCGAACGCGCTAGTATTGACCGCGATCGATCTCTTTGGCTGCATAGTCAAAGTGGGGACACTCGAGAACACGGCGCGCACTCGGCAATTGCGGGAGGCGAATTTCGTGGGTGCTAGCGTGTCTCCGCGGCTCGACCATCTCACCACCAATAAAGCAAGAAAATCCCACGTTTGCGCGCATTTCATAGGACAGTAAAAGTTACCGGCGTAACTGTTTGCAAAGCGAGAGACCTGATTATAGAATTTCTGCCTCTTCCTGTGTACGTGTTATCACAACTTTACCGTTGCCCATTTCAATAGTTTGGACCCCTCAGTTTTTTCACACATGGCGGCATCCCCCGGTCGGCATCGCCTAAAGTATAACAAAGGGAAGATTCGCCCAGTTACAGCATTCATAACGCATTGCTTTACTAGCTATGTCAAAATTCGCTCTAGTAATTTCTGGTGTCTACGTGCAATGTATCTGTATCTCTTGTTTGCCCTGTTGTCCTTGCAACGCACTGGAGTGCTTGGGTAAAATATAATACTTTCTTATCTTATATCAATGTAAAAGAAGGGCGCTTGTTGGACAAGATACGATCACTTTTTCTACTCGACAAAACTTGCAGTATGTTGTACATTGATGCATCTGCGGCACAAATATCTATGATTGCGAGTCTAGATCTACTTGTTCTCTGATTAACTGCAACAAAATTCGTGCCTCAGTAATCTATTGTAGTATCTTTCATCGATGTTGCGAGTCAAGCCTGATGTCCACGAGCGTCAATGATCATTACAATTCAGTAATGTTGACGATCGTGCGGAAACATTGCCATACATTACATTCGCACGATTGTGGGAAACATTTATCGGTGAAGGGGTTCTGCGATCGTGCGCGGTAGTGTGCTATGGAGTAGAACAGAGACATTTCCATACCTGTAGTAAGGTTTCCATATGATCGCCAAGATTACCTAATCGCAGCGAACGTAAGTGATCTCATAGTACCCTGTGCAGAACATTTAAGGATTAGTTTACATGATTGTTGCTTTTAAATGTTATACGTAAATTTCATAAAAATCAGCAACAAAATTGCGAAGGAAATTTAAAAGATTGAAAATTTGGAAAATTCCTCAATGTTAACAATGAGACAGGAAAAAGGCGGGAAAATATTCCCGGCTGTTACGTTTTAGCGCCAAAAAATCAGCCCTGACTGTGCAATGTTTATACTTATTTTGCATAGATCAAGTTATGTTATCTTAAAAAGAACATGATCATGAAACTGTTGGCTTAAAAAGGTAAATCGTATCGTAGCAAGTGCACCGCATATTGAGCCGAGATCTTTGCTCGCTAAACAGACTAGACGACACGTGTAGAGATTAGTCCAAGGGCGATCTATTGCTAGTTCTCCCACAAAGACAAAAAAAGAAGCTCATTACATGCCTCAAACAAATTCTGCAGGGAAGTAAACTGAAGGACTGTGGATATTCACTAAAATAAGGCGAGTTTTTGGCGCAAGAATCTATATGGTCGCCTGTGTTTCTTGCCTTTTTGTCTGGTCTAAAGGTATACCCTACTGTATGTCAAGAGATTCCCCTGGTGGATTTCCTTTTCTGTCAAGTTGCCATTTGTTTATGGAACCGAGGAAAATAATTAAAAGCTTAAACCGTTTAACCATTCTGAATTGTTTGTCCAGGACACTATGTATCACGTGCCCTTCGGCTAAATTTTATACATTTCTTCAACCTCTACTAATTATAAACTACAAAAACTGTTGTTGAAGTAAAGTCGGTTTTGAGATAAAGGTCGGTTTGCACTTGCAATAATTTAACGTATCAACTGCTTGTCCATCAAGTTTCATGTTACCATGGCAAACACTTTTCGACAGACCATTTTTGTTATTTTGTAAATTATCACTTTTTATTGAAAAATTGTAGCTTTTTTGAAGTAAGTCTTACATTTTTCCACTACTTTCGTGTTCTTTTATTGGATTAAGTTAATTTTTGGTAAATTTTGGCAATTTTCAAGGGACCTGGAAAAATCGAGAAATCCAAGATGGCGGATACAAGATGGCCACCGTTTCAGAAACTGACATAATTGTGACGTCACCAGCTTATGTTGCTGACCTCAAAGGAAATCTGCCCACAAAGTTCCGTTGTCATATCTTAGCTACCTGTCGTAGCAGCTAAGATTTTGTTTACTAAGATTTTGACTTGACTTGACTCGCGAGAATTGACCTGGACTGCTTGTTAATTTAAATTGTCGATATTTAACGGTTGGTTCATGCTTTAGCGTGCGTACATCGAGTTATGGATGCACGCGGGAAGTTTGGAGAGCATGAGAGAAGCGTAAGAGTTGCTCGACGCGCAGCCGAGAGCAACTCTAGCACGCTTGTGTAAGGTGAATTTGATTGCGCGGATTTACTAGCTATGTTATAAAGCTATTTCAATTAACGTTGTCGAATTTTAAGCATGGTATGTTTTTTTTAATTACCAATTGAGAATTTACTTCATATACCGCGTTTCACCTGTGAGATGTGAACTATGTAATTAAACTTTCGATAACATCTGATCGGCCAACATTAAGCAATTCATCAGAGCGGAGCAAGCTTAAATAATACTGGACTGAATCTATCAGCTGATTGTACAACCCCTCCTCTAGTAGGTGAAATAAATTAAAACAGTTCGTGAGAAGGCTTTCTAGTCTGGCGGTACAATACTCCAAAGCTCCTTCGTCATTTTCGGATGAATTCATTATCCGCACAACTTCACTGACCAAACTTAGCGCCCGTTCGAAAAAACTGTCCAAACTGCTGGGTTGTGCCCTTCCATGGAAATATCGAGGGGGGGGGGGCACAAAGGCAAGAAAAGACTGATACGGAACTCAATAGCAAAATTACAAGCACAGGTCGCGAACACAACTCCATTCTTGATCAGCGCAAGTAGATGTCTGCCTGGCAATTTTTTAATGAACCAGCTGTTGAAGGGACGAGGTGATTTAAAATCAGAGTGGCATTTAATTAAGATAGGTGTCAAGATATCTCTGTGCGCAAAAGTCAATTAGGTGTCAAAAACAAGGATTATCCCAAAAGAAAAAACCAAAAAGAAAATCGGATTACAAAACGAATAGAAAGGTGTGAATGCAAATGGATTTTGCAAAACGTTTTGCAAAACGTTTATCTCAAAATGATATCCCGAAAATATGAGATATCTATGAGATATATGTATATCTACTTTTGACTACGATGGCCGAAACGCTTAACAAACTGCTTTGCATATTTTCACGGAATTCGAGTTTATGAATCACAATATTCAGGGATGTAGCTCCAGAAAAACTAAGTCAAGTACAAGAGAGGTATTTTTTAAATTGAATTTACGGTGAGAGTAGATAACAAAACATTCTAGTGAACCAAGTGTCTTTCGCAGCTGCTATTTGGGTTAACCTGCGACGAGTTGCTGTCTACGTCTCAATTGGTAAAGAGTAAACAAGAGCGTTGCTTAGAGGAAGTGTGCTTACATTGGGCTTGATTTAATAGTAGGAATTATAGAAAGTGGTCACCGAAACATTGCGTAACCAGCTCAGGGTTTTGGTCTCCAAATTATCAGTTCTTATTTCATTTCCATCACTGTTAACAGATCAGAAGGGATTTTAGAATAATCGGGAACGTAATGCAGCGGAGCATATTTAAACTAAACTAGCCATTCATTTCAATGACATGCAAATATAAAGTGCCCGAGTACCGGGGATTCAACAGTTTAGCCTTAGATCATAAAACTTATTGCACCTTGTTTATATGACTTAAAAACTGAGATATTTGTAGATAAAAAATACGAAGAAAAAATTCTTACTGGACCCGATGAACGTTGTTTAGTCTTGTCCTCACCAAACGTAGAGCTTGATGGAATGTGGCTATACAAGAGTGACTCTTTCAGGAGCATGTCAATCTCTGGCACTTGCTTCATCTCCTCTGTGTTTAGTTCTATAATCACATCCTTGATATCAACCAGCCCCAGACGAACAGCTCCGATCACTTTGGCCGCGACTGCAATCCTATTTTCCTTCTTGTACTTGATCCACTGCATCACTGATTTGAAGACGAAGTTCTCCGAAGGAGCGATGAGGTCGTCTCGACTGAGAAGGATCGACAACTGATCTGCGTTAACATTGGACAAGAATTCGTCACTTTCACAGACTTCCTTGTACATCGAGGCCATCTTGCATTGTGCAGCTTCTTGCAAGTCTAAAAGACCATGCCGATCAGCAATCGTGTAGATGCGGCAATATGATTGTACATCAAACCGAAACTCGACAAACTCAGCTTGTATGTAATCACAACACTGTTGAACAACACTTGTGACTTGAAGGTGATCCGCTGCAAGGAGAACTTCAAACACATTTTCATTGTTGACACGAAGATCTGCACTGTAAATGGAATCCAACACGATCTTCAAAGTTTCTATTGAAATGTTCTCATCTTTGAGTTCGATCACTTCCTGGTTCGATTCCTTCATTCCATGAGCAAACATGGCGTGGAAATAATCGCTATTCGCAGCGAGCACAATGCGATGAGCTGGAAATTGCTCATCACCAACTTTTAAATGAACATCAATGAATTCACCTTCATCTCGAAACTGAGCACACTTCGACAGAAGAATCTGCGAATGTGCAAGCATCTTATATTCAGTGATTGTAGAAGGACGATCGAGGGTTTCACTCTGAACGAGTGTAACCTGGCACGAATCTGATCTTGGCGTGATCGCGTGACTAAATATCCTAACAACACAGCTTGTTAGCTAAGAAGGGTAAAGAAAGTTTTCGGAGCTTTCGGAAAAGAGCGAAGGGTGCCGTACAAACGCTGAGTCATAAATTATGACACATGTTAAAGGTTGATTTATTGGTACAACTTAGGAAACTGGTTTTCTTTTGGAAAAGCTCTTAAATTTGCCTGAATTAAATTCGACGTCTGAAATCACGTCGTGCTTCAATGGTGCTGCAGTCCACCCAGCCTGGCAATGCAGTAGCCATTGGGGTACCGTTACACAGTCGCACCAAACGATTCACAGCGTGTCAGTGTTATTTTAAAAAAAGTTATATTTAATCACCATTTTTATCAAGGTGGAGTCATTCCTAATGAATCTCAATCAAAATAGTAGTAGCTACGAGCTTATCTTTCTTCTGTTCTCTGAAAAGTTTTATTGATCAAGTTGAATTTTAATTATGGTGCAAATGATTTTTATTTAGAGTAGACTCCCTCTATCCTCAACAGCTAACACTCTTGAGAAAAAAGCTTGGCGTTTGAGACAGCCAGTAGCACATTTCTGCACAACAGTATCTAAGGGAAAGAGGCTTCATTTGGAGTTAGCATATAGATGTCCGAGTCGGCGGGTTCTTTTCAACTCTACATATTGGCTACATTCTTACCCATACGTTTTTTATAACAAGACTTGGGAATCATGTTTTTAGAGGTTTACCAACCGAATCCTTCCGATCCTCTTTAAATTTTATGTACAAAAATCTAATCAAAAGACGGTGAAATCAAACTGAACCCCCCGTTTCATTTCTGTGTTAGTATTGGGAACCACCGAAACACACAACACGTGAACTGAATAACATTGCAAGGTCAAAACAAGCGCGTCACGTTTCCACGCGGCAGTCAATTTTCACGCGCGCTCGCGAGTTCTATTCGCTCGACTATCGTTAAGAGGAAAGAGAAACTGCTCCTGTGGTCTTAAAACTGAGAATCTGGAATATATTTATTCACCTAGTAATATATCAAGTGATTCTATATCGCCACCCTTGACAGTTGTTTTTGGGAAAAGGAAGAATGATTGTAAACACCCTTTCATATAATTGGTTGATTTGATTTCACCGTTTAGAAAAATAAAGAAGATAGCATTAGCATAAGAGTAAAAAATAAAACAATGAGTAGATACCAATTTGTAAAATTAACAAGTTACGTAAAAGAGAGTTTTTAAAAAAAGACGCAATGCGACGAAACCCTTTATACGATAATTCTGATTTTCAGACAAAGGTAACTTCTTTTCTGTCTGACTCGATGTTTGTTTATAGCTTGATCGGCTTTCAAACAGCTGCGGTAGAGGGCCTATCCTTTTCAGTCAAATAGCTATATAATCAAGTTATGAGAGTCTTGATGGGGGGGGGGGTGGGGTTCAAATGATAGCTATTTCTGCCTAATGAGATCTACTTAACACCTTAGTTTTACAATGAACAAAGCGAACAGACACCAAACTGCTTGCGTTCCTTAATTTTCAATCTTTTCATTAAGGATGGGCAATTCTTGTAACGTTCCTTAAAAGTCCATGCAAACGTACCCACGTATTTGTCGTCCGGCTCTGGTAAATGCAGTGGCAATTCGACCTGTAATGGCCTTGTCCTCGTTAGCGGAGATATCAGCTGTGTCGTGTGACGTGTTCGAGCCTCGTCAACAGCCACAACCCCTGACTGAGATCGACTTTCTCTCAACCAAAAGGCTTGGAAACTTCAGTTGCCACTGCCCATCTGTGGTAATAACAAAATTCTCCGCCGTTTTCCTTCCGAGTTCCTTTGATATCTTGCACAAAAGTCAAAAGTCAAAAGTCCCGAGCTAATACTTGGTTGCCAGTTGTTTCAATCCCAAATATTCAGTCAAATGCTTTTATAGCGATTCCACTGCGTTTATGTCGTTGTTTACAGGAATGAGACTTCGGTATCGCTTGAACGGCGTATCGGAATCGACACGATAAAAACTCACGATAGCTTGTATGACTCCGTGAGCAGACATTTCTTTGTGCACGTGGCTACAGTAAATTGGTCTAAATTGAGGTCAGTTGAGACCCATGTGATAACAGATATGTTAGAGCCAAATGGAAGACAATTAATTTTAATATCCTAACAGCCTTAGTGGTCTTAACAACGGCTTGTGAAATTTAAGTCTGCTGTTTATCTCCTGCTCTGTTGATTGGTCTGGCGATTTAGTGTAAGAACACATAAATAATTACCAAAAAGATTATTTTTCAAAAGGGTTTTAACCCTTTAAAAAATGCTAACACAGCCTTTCAAACGTGTTGCAGTTAACCCTTGGCGCAAATATTAGTTGTCAGTAAAACTTTTGGCCATTTGTCAGTTGTCAGTAAACCCCATCCAGACGGCCCTCAGTTATCTGATTCAGTTTCCCATTAAGTTGCTAATCCAGTTTGCTGAAATTTTATGCTGGCCGGATCAAAAATCCGAAGTGTGGATCAATGCATGACAAAGCGAAAGACGGTCATGCAACAAGTAACCGTGTTAAGTTGATCTCTAGCATAGTACTAAGCTGCCTGAAACCGCATTGATACGACCACGAAAGGGTCATAAAATTTTAGTCTTACTAACGGGTTGGTTGTTGGTGTGATGTCCTGTTCGTTTGTAATGGCTGTATCGGTTTATCCACTTACCAAACTAAACAAACAAACTAAAGGCGAAATTTGGAGATTCAAAGCTATCCAAAAATGTACTTAAAAAAATACACTCCGTGAGGATGATTAATAGAATCACAAAAAAACCCGCTAAAAAGCATTGTTCATTTAAGTGTACTTAATTTTGAACGAAAGAGAAGCATGACAACAAAAAATTGCAAGCAAATCGCTTCAGAGACTTTTCAGAACGGATTGTTAAGTATCTTTAAGGGGCGCATAGCACAGGATTGCTTCGTGGTCAACTTCTCTTAATTTTTCCCATTCATCTAAGCAAATAGGGTTCACCTCCCCTGGTGGGATTCTTATGCCACTGTCAACTGAAAATTTGTTAATGAGGAAATAAACCCTCCCCTCTATTTCCACTGCACCGAGGTTGTTTGCTGGAATGTGATTTTGTTCAACAATGGACCACTTGTTGTTTTCTTCATCATAAACTTCTACAGGTGCAGGGTCTCCACATGGCTTATAAAACAAACCAACAGAAACCTTACCCCCTGCAACGTATAGTTTACTGTTTACTACAAAGAGACTGGATCCAAAGTGAGGCTGACAGGTTGATTGTTTCTGCTCCCACGCGTTTTTAACTGGATCAAAACAATGAAGAACTGCATTGTACATACAGCCACAGGCATTTAACTTCGATTCACGCCCATAAAGAACATAAACTTTCGAATGAAATGCTATTACCCCATTGTTAAAATAATCCTCATTAGAACCACGTGTAATGTTAACCTTCGCAAAACTTTGCCATTGACGCTCTGCAAAGCTGTATCTGTGAGGAATCGTATCATAATCAGAACTGTTTACATACATGTAGTTTCCTACAATGCAGAGGTTGTCAATTCTTCCACATGGGTGTTTATGCTTTTCCCAAAGCTCCAGTTCCATGTCATAACACGAAATGCATTCACCATCATCTGGGTCACATACAGCAACAAACAGTTTCCTGTCAACAGTCTCTGCACAGTTGCACTGTGACCAGATCAATCCTTCAACTACTGAATCAGATTCCAGTGGTCTCCAGGTTTTGTCTTTGACATCAAAATATTGCACGGTTGGAATCTCAGAAAGAACAGTAACAAGGACCTAAAAGGACAACAAGGATACCATAAACAATCATTAGTTACTAGAGCCTACTTATCCGCACTGGGCAGTTTTTCATTCCTTTTCAAATTTTGTGGTAAAAATCTATGGTTTACAAGTAGGACCGTTTTAATTTCTGCCATATTTTGTCAAAGCTTATCAAACTTGAAAGGCACTGGCATCCTACGTTTGAGCTAAATGAGAATTTTTGTCGAAGGTAAAAACAGTGCCCGGAACAGTGGCAACAGTTGACATCAATCTCGTACTTGGTTTTCTGTGGTTAACAATACATGTTCCATTTCATTTTGATCGGCGCCATTTGCATTTTGTAGTACCATTTTGTTAAAAAATACGGACATGCTTGCTGGACCTGAAATTTGGTGAAGTCAAATTTTATGCCAATTTCTTTTTTGTTAGACAAATTTTTAGCTCCAGATAAACAGATGCAAGACCTTTCAACATTTTTTAACGAAGCCTTACTGTTTGATAAGAATCAAACTTTGTACAACACTATTCTACATCATTTAACATCCTTCAGAATCATTAAATATCATTGAACAGGGCACCCAATTCAAATTATGTTGAGCAGTGTTGATCTGCCGAATCTAATTCAGGAATTAATTGCATGCGGTGAAGTTGGACATTTAAATCAAATAAATTCAACACATTTGAATTGAATGCGACTTCTGTCACATCTTTGCCTGGGCCAGTCGAACTTTACATGTGCAGGATCGAATGCATTACGTTAATGTATTTATGAACATAACAGCGTTAGTAATGGACTTAAAACCCATGAGCGTGACGACTCATCCATAAGCGCTCTGTGGACAAGAATCATTACTTTATAACGGATCACATGAACCGTTATTTTTTGTGGATAGGCATTCTGAAAATAACAGGATATAACAAAAATGATAGAAACTTTATTTATCCGAAATTTGACAAACCGGAGTTTGTAAACGTGGCCTAGGAACGAAATGCTCATGAATTATTAAAATGCAACTCTATAAATTCTACGTCCAAATCAAATGTCGAGTTTAATAATAAGTCGACCTAAATAGGTATTAAATTCAGCATATATGAAATTTGACGCTTAAACCGGGCCTAAAGGCTGGACAGTGACTTCTATAGCGCGAAGTACCAAAACGAAACGCATATTTTCACGGAATTCAGGTATAAAATTACAATATTCAGGGATGTAGTTTCACAAAAACAAAGTCAAGTAAGAGAGAGGTATTTTTTCAAATGGATTACGGTCAGAGAAAATAACAAGACATTCTGGTAAACCTATAGTGTCTTTTACAGCCACTATATTGGTTAACCTGTGCCAAGGTGCTGCCTTTGTCTCACTTGGGAAAGAGTAAACAAGAACGTTGCCTAGAGGAAGCCTGCTTAGATAAGGCTTGATTTAATAGTAGGGACTATAGAAAGTGGTCACCGAAACATTGCGTGACCCATTAAACAAAACTAGCCATTCAGTGACACGCAAATAGGTGTCCAAGCACTAGGAATCCAACAGTCTAGCCTTAAAGTTCGATCACCTCCTGGTTCGATTCCTTCATTCCATAAGTAAACATCGCGTGGAAATAATCACTTATTGCCGCGAGTACAATGCGATGAGCTGGAAATAGCTCATCTCCAACTTTTAAATAAAGATCAACAAATTCACCTTGAGCTCGAAACTGACCGCACTTGGACAGAAGAATCTCAGAATGTGTAACCATCTTTGCGATTGAAGAAGAATTAGTATATACTTCATGGGTGAATGCCAAGAGTGCATTGACTACCAACAGTGCATTATGGGTACAAGTGTGGGTAGTGCATTATGATACTTGGCTAACTTGACTAACTTCACTAACTTTTTCCTGTCATCGAATAGACAAATCTGTTCCGGAAGCCATATTGAATTTACAACATTACATGAAGTGGGAAATATTACCACTGAACCGTGGGCTCAAGTAGCCTGGTTCCAAATTGTTCCGATTTATTTAATCGGAACAATTTGGAACCAGGCTACTTGAGCCCACGGTTCAGTGGTAATATTTCCCAATTCATGTAATGTTGTAAATTCAATATGGCTTCCGGAACAGATTTGTCTATTCGATGACAGGAAAAATCATCCTACCGCGCTTCTCCCAAAAGGTAGGATAATTCGGGCTAAACTACAGAATGCAGGGCCACTTACAAACATCTTCAAACGCGCTGGCTCGTTTGGCTCGTTTGCTCACTGCCGAGCCAAACGAGCCAAACGAGCCACCACATACATAACCCAACACTTAACGCTCAAATAATTCATTTCTCGTTCTTTTTATCCACTGCCGAGCCAAACGAGCCAAAAGAGCCCGGGGGGGGGGGGGGTTACTTGGGTCAATTTTTGCTGGGTATGTGCCGCTGGCCTATCCAGACCCCTACCCCATTATAGTCTATTCTGTAGCCAATTATAGACCCCATGTTAGTCACTTTTGGGCAAATATACCCCAAATCTCTACTTGCCGGAATTTACTTACCCCCGAAATCCCGCAAATGTGCGACCCCATTCTAGTAACTCTATTAGCTCCTAATGAAAATGCAACCCCATTATAGTCAATCCAGTCATGAAAATGCGACCCCATCCAGCGGCACATCCCCATTAGCCTATTACTAGGAAGTACACCCCCCGGGCAAAAGAGCCACCACATATATACACCCAACAATTGAGCACTCAAATAATTCATTTCTCGTTCTTTTTATCCACTGCCGAGCCAAACAAGCCAAACAAGCCAAACAAGCCAAACGAGCCACAACCCAACACTTAGCGCTCAAATAATTCATTTCTTGTTCTTTTTATCCACTGCCGAGCCAAACGAACCAAACGAGCCACCACATATATACACCCAACATTTGAGCACTCAAATAATTTATTTCTCGTTCCTTTTATCCACTGCCGAGCCAAACGAGCCAAACGAGCCAAACGGGCCACCACATATATACACCCAATACTTAACGCTCAAATAATTCATTTCTCGTTCTTTTCATCCACTGCCGAGCCAAACGAACCACCAAATCTAAATGCCTTCAAAATGGCCCTGTATCCTGTAGTTGCTCCATTATTCGTTACAGCAAATTGTAAAAACAAATTAGCGACACCCAAGAAATTTTACTTTTAAAGTTTGGATCTTTTTGGCCGTCGACGTAGCTGTGAACTGAAATGTCTCACAATGTTGAGCTCCAAGTTGGCGGGGGACTACCCCTGGGGGAATTGACATTTTTAGGGAAGCCAAAGTCAAATGCCCTACCCCCTGACAGCTAATGAATGTCAAATTTCAGCCCCTAGAGTAACTTTTTCTCTGAAAGTCAAATAATTGGGGCACCAAGTATGTTCAAAGTCCCTACCCAGGGGACAGTCTTGTATGTCAATTTCCTGGGGGGGCACCCCACCCCCCATCCTGGGCCTTAACATTGATAGGTTGATAGGTGCATAAGATTATGTAGGAGTTCTGTAATGTTTCGGGTAGAGCAACGGAATTTGCAAATTTTTTCGTGCTACGGCTTCGAGAGCATTGAAAAAATTCTTAGATCCCCCCTCCCCTATAATTTCAATTTTGTACCACTGCAAAGCTCAACGTTTGGGAACAAATCAAGCAACATTGTTTGAGGGTAGGTGGGATGCCTTGTTCAGAGAGTGTAGTTTGGTAGTGTAAGAAATGAAAAAATACCCTACAAAATGAAAACTTGTGTCCCAACACTTTTGTCGCTCATTGCAGGTCCACGTAATTTTTCCTTGCAATATCCCAGAATCTCTCGATACAAAGCGAATAAAGGTATGTCACAAGATGACATGACATTACTGCACAGTAAGAAGTAAAATCCTTGGGGTTGTTCAAAGACCAGGTCCATGAGGGGGCCAGTAGACTGGGATAACGGGAGATGTAAGCACCTGAAATAAGAGTCTTATGTTTGATGATATATAGCTGTTAGTGTATGTTCAAAAATGGCTCTAAGGGTTTATTTGTCACAATAAAAGCACTTGACTGAGAAATAAAATAGACAAGTCAACCAAGACAATCTTTGATATACTTTGTCATTTTAATAGAAAAAAATATAAACAAAAATTCATATAAAATTTATCTTTCTCCACCAGAATCATATGGAGACAAGGTGATACTTGCCATACAAGGTGACTCTGACTTTTGAGCCTATCTATGAAATCCTATATAGCGACCATTGTAATGAAAGCTATTGACCAGGACGTTCCTGTGGTAATGATTATTACATGGTACTAGATGGTTGTAGCTTTTGAGTCTGTGGATACAATCTTAAATTGTGACCATTTAATGAAGCTATTAAGCAGTACTTTCCTGTGGTGCTGATTATTATGCTGTACAATTCAAGGTGGTTCTAACTTTTGAGCCTGTAGATGAAATCCTAAACTTCGACTATTCATCTGAAGGCTACTGAGTTGTAATTTACTGTGGCGCTGTTTCGTTTTTAGTCATGTGAGAATTTTGTCTAGTTTTGAACTGTTTTTACCATTTTAAATAAAACTGCAGAGTCATCTGTTTTCTGTAATGTTTTTTTTTACCAATATTTTATCAACAAGGATCAAATGGAAGTTTTTTTCACACTCTGAAGGCATCTTAGGAATTTTAAAAATTACACCACTTTTAGTTAATCAAGGAACTCCGTCAATACTGTTGGTCGTATATTGCTGTAGTTACTTACGGGACTATGATACATCACAACGTTATTGGTATGCCATTTAAAATGTCATCATTACAGCATGTGAATATCGTTGTTACAGAGGAAGTGGCCTTTTTATTATGGAACCCCCTATTGCTGTGAAATGATCAACAGAAGCAGGCCTACTATGTTAATTTTTTTTTTACAATTAGACTCTGGAAACATTTTAGGAATTTAAAAACTTACATTTCAGACAATCAAGGAACTCCTTGTGTTACAATTATTTACTTTAGAGGACTATGATTTATCTCTGCTTATTTGCTATGCCGTTTAACACCTTATTATTATACCATTTAAAGGTCATTAATTTTTAAACAGGAAGTGACTTTTTCAGGATCGACTTTCCTTTTGCTAAATAGTCCATAGAATCAGTAACTGTTTCACAAATCCGACCAGGTCATTATATTTTCGCAACAATTACAGAGACGGAAAAACTGCTGAAAATGTTATTTGCAAGGTCTATAACACTTTGAGAAGCTTTCGTGTACCATATGACATAAAACTTTTGCGGTGTTGTTTTTTCATTTGATTTTTTTGTTTGAGAATTTCTTTCCGGTCCAAAAAAGAATAAATCCCGAAAAAATAATCATGCGCAGACATAATTCCACCAAAATTAATTCCACTATTGACATTGCATATGATTGTCGTGTTCTTTTTCAATGACTAAGCTCTCAAAATTGAACAGTTGCTGAAATCGTAAGAAGCAATTTCCTCCTGAAAATAACTGTCATTGTAAATCTCGCAAAGCACCAAAATTTGCCTTACTTTTGTACCATGCTGACTTCTGTGTAGGGTTCTGTATGGGGTTGTTTCGAGCAAAGCTGCACGAAATGTTTTCTTGTATAACAAGGCAAGGTGTATTTCTCCTGAAGCCATTCAAGGCAAGAGGAAAAGCTTAACCGATTTTTTATTTGTTAGCAGACACAAACCTTGGTTTTTGATTCCGTGATAAAATTTAAGATATGTTAGGATAAATTAAACCACACGATTGGTGCACAATAGACAAATAAAGTCTAAAGTTTGCGGTCTGAAGCATTTTTTCTTCACTGTCTAATTAACGAGACTACTCCTACTAGCAGGATATCAGCCAACAGCTTGTCAGTGGGGAACCAATGAAAGCGCTCGTTTGCTCATGTCCAGGGACTGTCGATATAAAATCCAGAGTACGCAGGCCTGCAAATAGGCTTTACCTGTGGAAAATATTACTGCCACTTTTGAAAATTTCCTTTATTTTGCTTCACAGCCTGCATTCAGCGGTTATCTCTGTCAAACGTCTCTGCACTAACCTAACCGGACATAAACTCTTCTGACGTCACGCCAACAAGTTCTTGTTCAACTGGCGCCAAATCCAAGTCATCGTATACGGACGTGACGTCATCTGCTTCGAGCGAAAACAAGACTTTTGCACTGAAAGGGACTCGCTTAATAGTGCTTTACAACTTTGAAGGGCAGGCATTTGATGATCTAACTGTTCGACCAGGGGAGTACGTGTATGCTAATCTCAAAGACCAAATAGTCCCCAGCTGGATATGGGCATATTCGCCTCACAGGAAGAAATCTGGCTTCATTCCCGAAGATAGCGTCAAGGAGCCTGTTGTGACGGACATATGAAAATTGTCAAGCGTTATCCAGGACTCTTCAGATTTACTGAGTCTCTGCATTCGTAAACACGTCGAGAGCCTGTTAAAAAGCGCGTCATTAGAAAGATAAAGCTCTTTTATGGGACTCGTGCATGACTCACCTATAAACACAACATATGACCGTGATGCAAGTTAGGCACGTTTCAGATGTTGTGTGGCTGCTAAGCCGAACCAAAAAGATCGTATTCCATTTTCCATTTTGGCACAACGTTTGCCTGAGAAGCAATTCGTACCACTGCTGTGTAGTACGGCAACGGATCTCAGTCATATGCACGCAAAGCCCCGAACCTTCCGGGCCGATTTCGGGTACGATAGTTCACACTGTATCTTGAAAACAAAGGAACACTTCTCATCTTAAAGACAGCTTTGTAGAATGAGTGGCTCGTATTTTTACAAGTCGCTTTTTGGGCCTGAAGGGTTAACCAGGCTTTTGAGAAATCGGGCTTTTGAGAAACGCGTACGTAATTTTAGACGGTCGTGCCCGCGCTGCCGTGCCAAATCTAATCACATTTTCAAGGTTGATTTACTGGTACAATTCTGGTAAGTGGTTTTTTTTTTTTTTTGCAACAGCTGTTAAATTTGACTGAATTAAATTCGACGTCTGAAATCAAGTCGTACTTCAACAGTGCTTCAGTCGACCCTGCCTGGCAGTGCCTGTAGGCATTAGAGTTACACAGTCATACAAAACAATTAACAGCGTGGCAGTGTTATTAAAATTGGCATTTAATCCATGTTTTTACATAAAAATGGAGTCATTCCCAGGGACTCTTAATTAAGATTCTAAAAGCTGCAAGCTCATTTTTCTTCTGTTCTACAAAACGATTCATTGGTTAAATTGAATATTAATTCTTATACAAATGATTTTCACCTACGGTACTAGAAACCCTCTAGTTCAACTCTCTCTAACACTTAGAGAAAAAAGTGTGGCGTTTGAGACAGTCAGTAGAAAATTATTGTACAACAGTATGCAAAGAAAATGGTTTTTGTTCGAAATAGCGAGAGGTTCGAGTCATCCGGAAGTAAATTTTTGTAACAGTATCGAAGAGAAAGAGGCTTCGTTTCTAGTTACCGTAGATGTTCGTTGTTCGAGTTAGCAAGGTCAGTATTCTTCTACATATTGGATACATTCTTAACCGTACGTTCTATCTGAAATAAGACTAAAAATCCAGTGTTTTGAGGTGTTCTAATCACATCCTCTGATCCTCTCTATATCCTTTATCTAGAATTTTATAAGCCCCGACCAGTCAGAGATAGGAGATACTGACCATTTTACGCTTAATTAGGAACAGATATTTTTTATATAAGTTTTGCATACAGAAAGTTGACAGCTATCGAAATCTCATTGCAAAAGACGGTGAACTCAAAACGAACCACCCGATTCTTTTCTGTAAGTTTTCGGCAATCACAAAAACAAGCATGACGTAAACTGAATAACTTCACTGAGAAAAACGAGAAATTTTAATATTTTCATTCACTGACAAATATTTGATAAGTTTTATATGGCGGTCCTTCACAGTAGTTTGCCGGAAAAGGAATGGACGGTTTTAAATTGATTTCGCCGTTCAGGAAAATAAAGAAGACGGTCTAGCAAAAGAAAAAAAAATTATTACATAACGATTTGTAAAATTTATTGGGTACGTAAAATAGATTTCAAAAAAGAGACACTATACAAGAATTCTGGTTTATCAATAAAGGTGACTTCTTTAACGTCTGACCAGATTTGCTCGATCGGCTTTCAAACAGATTATAGCTATGTTTTCCAGTTAACTGATCGCTGAAGTTTCTGAGAAACAAACCTTACCGAGGCAGCTCACAACGGACCGTTAGGTAGCTTTGACGGGCACATAGCACAAGACTGCCTCTTTTTCAACTTTTGCCAAATTTTTCCATTCATCCAAATAAACAGGGTACACTTCCCCTGGTGGGATTCTTATGTAGCTGTCAACTGGAAATTTGTTAATGAGGAAATAAACCCTCCCCTCTACTTCCACTGCACCGAGGTAGTTTGCTGGAATGTGATTTTGCTCAACAATAGACCACTTGTTGTTTACTTCATCAAAAACTTCTACAGGAGCTGGGTCTCCACATGGTTTATCGTCATAAGAAACCTTACCCCCTCCAACGTATAGTTTACTGTTCACTACAAAAAGACTGGATCCGAAGTGAGGCTGGCAAGTTGATTCTTTCTGTTCCCACATGTTTCTCACTGGGTCAAAGCAATGAAGCACTGCATTGTGCATTGTGTAGTCGGAGGAATTTGATTTCGTTTTATGCCCATACAGTACATACACTTTCGAATGAAATACTGTTACTCCACTGTTATCGTAATACTCATTAAAACTATATGTAATGTTAACCTTAGCAAAACTTTGCCACCGACGCTCTGTAAAGCTGTATCTCTGAGGAGTCATATAACTATGATAAACAGAACTGTTTGCGTACAAGTAGTCACCTACAATGCATAGGTCGTAAATTTTTTGAAATGGGTGTCTATGTTTCTCCCAAACCTTCTGTTCCATGTCATAACAAGAAATGCACTGACCAAAATCTACGTCCCATCCAGCAACAAAAAGTTTCCTGCCTATGGTCTTTGCACAGTCTACGTAGCGGAATTTTAATGTGCCAGTTGCTGATCCTAAGGATGCCATTGGTTTCCAGGTTTTATCTTCGACATCAAAATATTGCATTTGCTTCTCAGGAAGAATAGCAACCAGGACCTGAAAGGACAACAAAGATATCAGAAACAATCGTCAACTGCACGGGAAGAATTTTCTTTCTTTGGTCAAAACTTGAGGTTTACAAATGCGGACGCCATTTTTTAATTCCTACCAAATTTTGCTAAAGCTGATCAATCTTCAAAGGCACTGGTTATAACATAGGAGGCGTTCCATTTCATTTTGATTGTCATTTGTGGTTCTAAATTAAAAAAAAAACGGAAATGTTTGCTAAACCTGGAATTTAGTAAAGACAAACAGATTTTTGGTCTTAGACAAATCTGTTAGCCATTGTGGGGATGGACTCCAATGATTAAATGCTTGACAATGATTTCACTGAGCGCCATGCACAAAAGCGACACACTTAACAGCCTACTTTGCATATTGTCAAGAATATCGATTATATATTCGGAATATTCAGCGATATACTTTCAGGGAAACAAACGGCAGGGCCACATGGGATCCCACTTTTGCTTTTCATGCTGACTAACAGTAAAAGGGAGGTGTTTTTAAAAGGTACTACAATGAAAAATAATAACAAAACATTCTATTGAACCTAGTATCTTTCACCTGCGACCGGATGCTATCTTCGTTCACTGGGTAAACGGTAAATAAGAGCACTGCTAAGAGGATGTCTACTAAGATTGGGCCTGATTAGTTGTGACTATCAGAGAAAGTGGTCACCGGCACCGGCATGAGCGGCCAGCACAAGGTTGTCGTTGCCAATTTTATTTAGTCTCATTTCATTTCTATTTGTTCTGTCCCGGTGTTCAGTAGGTCAGAAGGGATTCTAGAATAATCAGGTAGTTAATGCTTTGCCTACGTGCCATGTTCGAATAAAAATAGCCATTCAATGAACATGCAAAGACGTGTCCGAGCACCGGGTATTCAACAGTTCGCCTTAGATCATAAAACGTACAACATCGTGTTAAAATGACATTAAAAGATTTTTGTATATAAAAAACACAGAAGAGAAGAAAAGAAGAACAGTTCTTACAGGACCCGTTGAACGTAGTTTAGTCTTCTCGTCACCAAACGTAGAGCTTGACGGACTGTAGCTATACAACAGTGATTCATGCAGAAGCCTGTCAATCGCTGGCACTTGCTTCATCTCCTCTGTGTTCAGTTCTCTGATCACATCCCCGATGTTCACCAGCCCCAAACGAACGGCTCCGATAACTTTAGCCGCCACTGCCATCCTCTCTTCCTTCTTGTATTTAATCCACTGCATCACTGATTTGAAGACGAAGTTCTCTGAAGGAGCGATGAGGTCGTCACGACTGAGAAGGCTCGAGAGCTGGTCTGCGGTAACACTGGACAAGAATTCGTCACTTTCACAAACGTCCTTGTACATCGAGGCCATCTTGCGTTGTGCAGTCTCTTGTAGGTCTATCAGGCCATGTCGGTCGGCAATCGTGCCGATGCGGCAATATGATTGCACATCAAACTGAAACTGAACAAACTCGGCCAGTATGTAATCGCAGCACTGTTGAACAACACTAGTGACTTGAAGGTGATCCGCTGCAAGGAGAACTTCAAACACGTTTTCATTGTTGACATGAAGACGTCCACCGTAAATGGAATCCAACACGATCTTCAAAGCTTCTGTTGAAATGTTCTCACCTTTGAGTTCGATCACTTCCTGGTTCGATTCCTTCATTCCATGAGCAAACATAGCGTGGAAATAATCGCTGTTCGCCGCGAGTACAATGCGATGAGCTGGAAATAGCTCATAATCAACTTTTAAATGAACATCAATGAATTCACCTTGATCTCGAAACTGAGCACACTTGGACAAAAGAATCTCGGAATGTGCAACTATCTTATATTCAGCCCGATTGTGAAAGGACGCCGATAGAGGGGCGCTTTCCATTCGACCAAAAATTCCGATTTGAAGTTTCGAAAATTTCACGTGGCAAATGGAACAGTAAATCGGGAAATTTTCCGGATGGTTAAACCAGCCCGGGTGGACCGAGCCGTTCCATTCAGTTTCGGACAGAAATTTCCCGAAATTTACGACAGAGGTACTACAAACCGAAATTTTTTCCAATGGAACAGTAATTTCCGATCAGAACGGACCAACCGAAAAAGCGGTCCACCTTCTTTTCCGAAAATTTTCCGGTTGGTTAGAACTGTTCCATTCAGTTTTGGACCGGAATTTTCGGAAATTTTGGTTGAATGGAAAGCGCCCAGGGTTTCACTTTGAACGAGTGTAAACTGGCACGAATCTGACCTTGGTTTATTATCCCGATATTTTGGGACATTGATGACGTCACGAATCTATTGTTCTCCATTAAAATGGCGGCCATTTTTCGAATAACTGCATTGAAACTGTGTAGCGCATGTAAATCGGGATATTCTTGAGGTAAATTAAAATTAGTGTCTCTGCGCTTGAAAAAGAAAATGGGGGAAAAAATCCTCAGACGTTTCGAGACTGCTGTCTCTTCTTCAGTGAGAAATAATGCTTGCTTAACGGCATTATTTCTCACTGAAGAAGAGACAGCAGTCTCGAAACGTCTGAGGATTTTTTCCCCCATTTTCTTTTTCAAGCGCAGAGACACTAATTTTAATTTACCTCAAGAATATCCCCATTTTTCGAATATCCCGGGCAACAGTGAAATCCTTTGTCTGTAGTCACGCACGAGCGTCCATCCGGGACTTTTGGTTACGAAACATTGCGAGGAGTCTTCAGTGGCCATTTTGGATGCGAATTGAGAAGGTCTGAGGTTGTGTTATTGCGAATTTTCGTGGAAGAAACGTTACGATGTAGGGCCATGTTGTGTCGCGATTTCAAGGTAGGTGAATAATTTTCGTTTTTTACTCGATTCACGTATTTTTTGTGAAGCTCGTAGTATTTTTTGCCGTTTCTTATGTGGATAAAATTTCACCATGCCAAGTGCCAGCATGGTAGACAAGCTAGATTTTCGGTAGGCTTTTCCAGAAGTCAAGGCACTGTTTTTATCCAAAACCTCTGTTCCATGACACTCGAGAGTAACTTGATTGAACTGTGTTGTTTTGACCAGTTTTTGCTTTCTTGCTAACGAGAATGGGCTTTTTATGTAATATGTTGTTTTCTTTAGCACTGAAGTATAACCAGAAACTCATAAGGAGTTGAAAAGTCCTTATGAGTTTCTGGTATAACTTAATTATTCACATAAATTACTTATGAAAGCAGTTGTGGTCAACACTGATTAAATCTGCCATTTGTTTCAGATCCTGCATTCAGCCAAGAGGCAATTTCAAGGATGAAAATACTGTACTAATTGTTTCCTCAGAATATTCATCTTTTAATAACCAAAATTACAATCAAGAGAAGGTGATTGTCATATTAGTGTACTCTGAATTCTTTATCTCAGAACTGTAACAAATGTAGAAAAAATATACTACAAGTAGTCCCTAATTTCTTTTGGGGATAGTCAAATGGGTAACCGTGCGAATGAGCAAGAAAAATAGATCCCACGCATGATTGTTGCGCTTACTCATGTGTTTCAATCATCCAACTATCCATGAGAGATATAAGGGGCTTATTGTGATAACAAACAAAAGCAAAGACATTAATCACTTGTATTCACAATTCAAAACTTCTGGGTGCCTTATTTCTGGCTTGGGAACCTAACATTTCACTGCCTCTGAGCTTTTGTATACTTGGCATTTTTCTTAGGAACCAGCCCTGAAAATGTAAGTTTTCAGGCAAATTTACAGTAGGCTTGCTATCTTTTTGTGTCATTTCTGCTTTAAATGTTTCTTTTGGGACTCTAGAGAATCCCCCTCAAGACCTGCTCATGTTTGTTTGAATCTGTCGTATGGATGACGTGGTAAAATCTGTGAACTGCTGGAATAACAAAACTTGACTCTTTTTTTGCGCTTGTATTTAAATGGCTATTACAATAATATTTATTGAAGTGTTATGGATCAGTTAATTGCAGCAGTGCCCATTCTCCCCCCCCCCCCCCCCCCCGGCACTAGTCAGGCATCAGGCATTTTATTACATTTGAATCCCGGGGGTCGAGTATTAGCCAAACCCAGAGTATACCCTGGGGCACCTGACATTCTTGTGTTTTCAACCTAACTTTCTGGTGATTAGATAGGTATAACTTTCCTTCGTTTTTAATGTACCCTGCTGCATTTGAACATTTTTTTGGTATACACCATGCCTTTGAGTTGGCTTGGGAGGACATGGACCCTGCTGAAATTGACTGATGCATATTGTTACCATCATTAACATCAACAAGACATTGAATTCTTTTTTTTCTATTTTATACAGACAAACTTGCTAAAAAATAAAACTAATTTGGGTCAAGTAAAATATTTATTTGTTCGAGTGTTTTATTGGGGTGGATTATTAGATGCAGTCTTAAACCTCATTTGGCCCCCTAAACATGTCTCCATCCAGTACCACTGGTATTGGCTTGTCTGCTAACAATTTTCTTACTGGCTCTGGCATATTCCTGTCGCCAGAAACTGTTGAACTCATGTTGAGTCGTTTGCGAGATCTTGGTTTACCAACTATTGCAGAACCTCACTGGAGAGAAAATACTGTACATGGTGGATAAAAGGTTGAGAATACTGTACAGGGTGGAAAAAATAAAGAAAGTAGATTTTCAAGACTGCATTTGTTTTGCATACTTTATTTAAATTTCAAAGAAAACCTTGACAAAACCTCAACCTCTTGATACATTTTTCTTATTCATTCTTATTCACTATTCATTCTTATACATTTTTTAAAATACAACACAAATAACTTTTTTTTAACACTTTTTTTTTTATTGAATGCTATTACATACACTTACACTTACTGTTACATACTCTTCCTTACTTACAGTTCCACACATTTACTTTACTTACACATAAGTACTATATTTACACACTCATTTACATATACTTACACTGACGCTACTATTACAAGGAAAAAATTAAATACTTCCATACACTTAGTTACAGGAAAAAAAAAATAAATAAAAAATAATAGAGATAATCACCTATTTAAAATAAACATTATGTTTCATTCTTACAGCATACGTTATTTTTATTTAATTAATATCTCCACTTCCCACGCCAAGTGAATATCTTAAGGAAATAAATAGTTTGTTATATAAATTTTTATCGGATGGTAAAGGAGACAAAATCAAAGGGGGACTGAAAATGCTAGACATTAAAAGTTTTAATGACGCCTTAAAGGCAAAGTGGGTTCAAAGATATCTAGACCCTAACAACAAAGGCAAATGGAAATTGTTTCTTGATTTTTTTCTTAGGAAACCGCGTTACAACAGCACTTTTCTCCGGTAACCTTGATCCAAAGGATGTTGCCTCTCTAGAAATTGAGGATCCCTTTACTAAGGAACTTATTGAGGTTCGGTGCCGTCTCAATTTCAGCCGCAGCCCACCATCTCTCTCACACATGCCAATATGGTACAATTCTCTTGTACGTATAGAGGGTAAGCCGCTTTTTTATAAAAATTGGTATTTGGCAGGAATTAAAAAAGTAAGCAATCTCCTTGACGAGACTTCTTCAAAGGTTTTGACTTTCGAATCTTTCAGAGAGAAAAATTCTCTGAAAGCCAACTTTCTTCAATACCGCAGCGTTGTGACAGCAGTTTTGGGCGTGAAGCACAACTCTGACTGTTCTCAAATGTTAAATATTGAATCACTACTGGGGTCAAAGGATTTTTGCAAATTAGCCTACACAATACTCATTGAACGACATGCATCCCTGCCGCAAAGAAGTCAGAGTAAATGGAAATCTGATTTCCAAGCACATGGTGCCGAAATGATTGACTGGAGTAAGTCGTACAGTCTGCCTTTTCTATGTACTCGCGAATCCAAACTGCAAATTTTCCAGTTTAAACTACTCTATCGACGAATTTCCACAAACAGATATCTTTTCAAAATTGGGCTGATATCAAGCGAGCTGTGTTCTTTCTGTGAAAGTTCAACGGAAACCCTCCTACATCTCTTTTGGGAATGTCCTCGAGTCAAAACCTTCTGGAACGAAGTTAAAGATTGGTTGGGTACCTTCTCCTGTTTTTCGACAAAATGTTTCACCCTCCAGTCATGTTTGGGATTTGTGGAAGACGCTTCCGATCTCCTCTTCCATCACGCCCTTCTAATAAGCAGATATCACATTTTTTGGGCAAAATCAATGCACCACTGCCCCTCACGTGAACTTTTTGTCAAGAACTTTTTCACCTGCTTGGAAGTAGAAAGACACTTTTCAATTAAACATGGGCTTTTAGCAAAATTTAACAAAAAATAGGGAGCTTTCCTCGCTGAACAAGAACACTAGCTTCTCTTTAGTTTGGACGATTTTTTATTTTTATTTTCTATTTTAGTCGTCTCCCTTTGCGCCTGGATGTGGAGAGAACAGCGAAATTTCTACTATCTTTTTTTTCTTATATTAGCAGCCACCTAGTTTGTTCTTACCGCTCTCAAAACAAATAATATGAAAAAAAAAAAAACAAAGAAACAAATTAAACATCTTCTTTCGTTAACACTTTCCACAACACAAATAACTTACTCTCCAGTTGTTTGAATTTGATGTCAAATTAATCTGAAACTACTGTACATGCACACCAAAAGATCTATTAAAATCAACCAAGAATAAAACTGATGAAGGAATCTTCCCCCTGTCAACCCTGACCCTTTCTGCATTATTCACTGCATACAGTATAAATCTATAGTAGTACTTGGACAAGAAGGAATACAGTTTTCTTTGAGTTCACTTAAAATTTATTTGAAATGATACGAGGTTACAACATGCAAGCATGGGTGTCCTGTCGATTTTAACCCACAAATCGCTCGATAGAAGAAGCATTTATTTGAACATCTAAATCGATTCTGTGCTTCAGAAAAATAACGATTCAATAGAATAGGATGACAATAGAGAGCATATATGCTTACCAATTCTATGGTCTCTTTCCAAAGAAAGATAAAAAGTAGTTCGATAAACCATCGTTGCTCGCAGTTCCAAATTTTGCGTTCGTTACGATTTCTTCTGTCCGAGGACAAACTACGTTATCCAAGGAGTTTTGTCTGTGATATTGAATGCAAAAACAACGGTTCTCTTCATGGCAGAACTTTAATTCGATTCGAGCACTCTCGTGATGTATATACCCTCCGAAGAAACGTATTACAAAGCTTACAAAGCTCTCGCGGCTCTCGCTTCGTCCGCCATTTGAATTTTTATGGTTTGTTTTGAAACGCGATACTCGAATCGCACCCTGCATTCTCATTGGTTGAAACGCGAGCCACGCCTGTCCTAAAATATTGGGATAATCCGGACTGATGATCGTGTGACCAAATATCGGCGCGCCACGTGGGCAAGAGGGACTTACTCACCAGTGTTTCAGCCAAAGAAAAACGCGCGTCCGTAGTCCGTGGTCACCGTATCTTAAAGTCCCTAATAACGTCACGCGAGCTACGAAGAGTCACGGAAAGGTAAAACTCTTGCTGGTTTTTCATGGAGGTTATAACAGGAAATTCGTGAAAGTTTGGAAGAAAAAAGGGACAAAATCGACTAGAAATAAAGATTTTAGTTAATTTTTTTCCTGTTAGGCTTTTCTGATACAGATGCCTATTTAGTATCGAACTCCCTTTTGCTGTGAAATGATCAACATAAGCAGGCCGACCAGGTTAATTTTTTTTACAATTTAGACTTTGGAAACATTTTAGGAGTTTAAAAACTTACATTTCAGACAATCAAGGAACTCCTTGTGTTACAATTATTTACTTTAGAGGACTATGATTTATCTCTTCTTATTTGCTATGCCGTTTAACACGTTATTATTATACCATTTAAAGGTCATTAATTTTTAAACAGGAGGTGACTTTTTCAGGATCGACTTTCCTTTTGCTAAATAGTCCATAGAATCAGCAACTGTTTCACAAATCCGACCAGGTCATTATATTTTCGCAACAATTACAGAGACGGAAAAACTGCTGAAAATGTTATTTGCAAGGTATATAACACTTTGAGAAGCTTTCGTGCACCATATGGCATAAAACGTTTGCGGTGTTGTTTTTTGATTTGGTTTTTTTTTTTTTGAGAATTTCTTTCCGGTCAAAAAAAGAATAAATCCCGAAAAAATAATCATGCGCAGACATAATTCCACCAAAATTAATTCCACTATAAACATTGCATATGATTGTCGTGTTCTTTTTCAATGACTAAGCTCTCAAAATTGAACAGTTGCTGAAATCGTAAGAAGCAATTTCCTCCTGAAAATAACTGTCATTGTAAATCTCGCAAAGCACCAAAACTTGCCTTACTTTTGTACCATGCTGACTTCTGTGTAGGGTTCTGTATGGGGTTGTTTCGAGCAAAGCTGCACGAAATGTTTTCTTGTATAACAAGGCAAGGTGTATTTCTCCTGAAGCCATTCAAGGCAAGAGGAAAAGCTTAACCGATTTTTTATTTGTTACCAGACACAAACCTTGGTTTTTGATTCCGTGATAAAATTTAAGATATGTTAGGATAAATTAAACCACACGATTGGTGCACAATAGACAAATAAAGTCTAAAGTTTGCGGTCTGAAGCATTTTTTCTTCACTGTCTAATTAACGAGACTACTCCCACTAGCAGGATATCAGCCAACAGCTTGTCAGTGGGGAACCAATGAAAGCGCTCGTTTGCTCATGTCCAGGGACTGTCGATATAAAATCCAGAGTACGTAGGCCTGCAAATAGGCTTTACCTGTGGAAAATATTACTGCCACTTTTGAAAATTTCCTTTATTTTGCTTCACAGCCTGCATTCAGCGGTTATTTCTGTCAAACGTCTCTGCACTAAGCTAATCGGACATAAACTCTTCTGACGTCACGCCAACAAGTTCTTGTTCAACTGGCGCCAAATTCAAGTCGTCCTATACAGACGTGACGTCTTCTGCTTGGAGTGAAAAGACCTTTACCTTAAAAGGGACTCGCTTAATAGTGCTTTACAACTTGGCGAAGGGCGGGCATTTCATGATCTAACTGTTCGACCCGGGGGAGTATGTGTACGCTAATCTCAAAGACCAAATAGTCCCCGGCTGGATATGGGCATAGTCGCCTCACAGAAAGAAATCTGGCTTTATTCCCGAAGATAGCGTCAAAGAGCCTGTTGTGACGGACATATGAAAGATTGTCATGTGTTATCCAGGACTCTTCAGATTTACTGGGTCCGTGCACTTGTAAACGCGTCGAGAGCCTCTGAAAAAGCGCGTCATTAGAAAGATAAAGCTCTCTTATGGGACTCGTGAATGCTTCACCTCTGAACACAACATATGACCCTCACGCAAGTTAGGCGTGTTTCAGGTGTTGTGCATGTGGCTGCGAAGCCGAACCAAGAAGATCGCATCAAATTCCACTACGGCACAACGTTTGTCTGAGAAGCAAGTCGTACCACTGCCGTGCGGTACGGCAAAGTCTGTCACACGCGAGAGCTCCGCACCTTTCGGCCCGATTTCGGGCACAATAGTTCACACCATATCTAGAATCGCAGCAGTAGCCATGAGGCTTACACAGTCACACCAAACGATTTACCACGTGTCAGAGTTATTTTTTTAAATTACATTTAACCAACATTTTGACATCACAGTGGAGTCATTCCCAAGAAATCGCAATCAAAATGCTAGAAGCTACGAGCTTATCTTTCATTCTTCTATTCTATAAAATAATTCACCGATGAAGTTGAATTTTAATTATTATACAAATGATTTTTATTTCAGTAGAGTAGAATCCTCCGATCTCAACTGCTAACACTCTAGAGAAAAAGGCTTGGCGTTGGAGACAGCCAGTATCAAATATCTGCACAACAGTATTTAAGGAAAAGAGGTTTCATTTCGAGTTAGCGTACATGTTCAAGTTCAGAGCGGGGTCTACTGTACTCTATAATACATAAAGGCTACATTCCTTCCCACAGTTTTTCAATAATAAAACTAGGGGATCATGTTTTTTAAGGTTCACCAACTGAACCCTTCCAATCCTTTCTTTAGGTTTCACTCGGCTTGAACTGATTACGCCTCGACAAAAGGTATGGGAGACTGAGATTTCAAGCTTAATTGGAAACATATTTTAACATGAATTTTATACAGCTGGCAGCTAACGAAATCTCTTCAAAAGACGGTGAAATCAAAACCAACCATTCGTTTCTTTTCTGTAAGTTTTTATAGTTACTAGGCAACCACCGAAACGAGCATCACGTTTCCACGCGGCAGACGCCCTACTATCCCTGAGCGGAAAGAGAAACTGCTCTTGGTCTAACAAAAAAAGAATTACAATATTTGCCTTTACGAACGATAAAGAATTTTAAATCGCGACCCTGGACAGTTGTCTGTGGGAAAAGGAATAGATGATTGTTACGGAACCTCCCATGTAATTGATTGATTCAGCAGCCCATAACCTGGCTGGTTTGATTTCACCGTTTAGCAAAATAAGGAAGACAGCGTTAGCGAAAGAAGAAGAAATAAAACAACTAGTGGATGACAGTTGTCAAATTATATAAGGTACGTAAAATAGATTTCAGTAAAGAGACACTTTATATACAATAATTCCGGTTTTTAAAGGTAACTTCATGACCATCTGACTGAATTAGTGTACACTGCTCGATCGGTTTTTGAACAGCTTTTTTTAAAAAGCTAACCTAATTTTAACTGCTTCGGTTTTCGATTAAGCTGCTAATCCAAATTGTTGTAATTTCTATGTTAACCAGAACAAAAATCCGAAGTAAGATGAATTCATGTAATAACGAAACTGTGTTCAGTTTATCTTAAGAATTGCACTACTTTGCCAGGACCCCATTAACTGCACTGCCACCGGGTTGGTCGTGAGCAGGATCACAGGCTTACCATCCTCTGTTTGCGTGATGTGCTGTGCATTTATGATGGCTGCATCGCTTTATCCACCTACCAAAACTAAACAGACAAACTAAAGGCGAAATGTAGGGATTACAAGCTATACAAAGGTATGCTTAATAAAAAGAACACTCTATAAAGACGTTAGAAAGAATCATGAAAACCTACAACAAGTATACTTCACAAGTATACTTCCTCAACAAAAGAAAAGCTACAAAAAAGGAAAATTATCTAAACAACCCTTGCAGAGACTGTTCAGAACGTACCGTTAGGTATCTTTAACGGGCGCATAGCACAGGACTGCTTTTTTGTCAACTTTTCTTAAATTTTCCCAATCACCCAAATAAACAGGGTACACCTCCCCTGGTGGGATTCTAATGCCGCTGTCAACTGGAAAATTGTTAATGAGGAAATAAACCCTCCCCTCTATTTCCACTGCACCGAGGTTGTTTGCTGGAATGTGATTTTGCTCAACAACAGACCAATTGTTGTTTTCTTCATCATAAACTTCGACAGATGCTGGGTGTCCACAAAGGTTATTACTGTCATTAACAGAAATATTACCCCCTGCAACGTATAGTTTACTGTTCACTACTAAGAGACTGGATCCAAAGTGAGGCTGGCAGGTTGATTCATTCTGTTCCCACACGTTCCTCACTGGATCAAAACAATGAAGCTCTGCATTGCGCATACACCAGGAGGAATTTGCCTTCGTTTTATAACCATAAAGAACATACACTTTCGAACGAAAAACTGTTACTCCACTGTTATGATAATACTCCTTTGAACCACATGTAATGTTAACCTTAGCAAAAGGTTGCCATCGACGTTCTGTAAAGCTGTATCTTTGAGGAATCTTGTTATATTTAGAACTGTTTGCATACATGTAGCCACCTACAATGCATAGGTCGTCAATAACTCCACATGGATGTTTAAGCTTTTCCCAAACCTTCAGTTCCATGTCATAACAAGAAATGCATTCACCGAAGGTTGAGACCCATCCAGCAACAAAAAGTTTCCTGCCACGAGTCTCTGCACAGTATACGCGGCTGAGATCGAATCCGTCAGTTGCTGATGTTAAGGATGCCATTGATGTCCAGGCTTTACCTTCGACATCAAAATATTGCGTTTGTTTCTGAGGAATAACAGCAACAAGAACCTAAAAGGACAACAGAAACAATCATCAGGGCCCACCCGCTCTGGGTGACATTTTTATTCCAGTCTTTGCAACGTTTGTGGTCAAACCTTGCTGTTTAGAAGGGGGACGGCGCGTTTTTAATTCCTAACAAATTTTGCCAAAGTTTACCAGTTTTCAAGGACAATTTTTTCCTGCCTCGGACGTCAACAAAGTTTTGTTAAAGGTTAAAGGGACAGCTTCACGGCTTGGCGCATGTGCGTGAATCAAATTACTTTTTTCCCGATTTATTAGTAATTCTATCTGTTAATAATCGCACTCACGTGTATCTCAGCGATCACATATTATAGTAAGCCCACGTAGAACGGCGGAGGACTAAATTCGCAGGAAATATTAGTGGATTGCACCAACACTGCCAACGTTGAATTTATTGTTGACCCGAAGGTTTTATTCCATGGTTGATGAATTTCCCGCTATTCGCACGCGCTTTAGTCAAATGGCTATCAGGGGCGCGTGCAGATAGTTGAGAAATCATTAAACGCAAAACTTTGGCAAGAAAATTTCACACCCGAGCAATCTACTCGCTTCTGACTGTTTCTTTAACAATGTTATGGAATAATATTGCTTGCATACTCGCTACAACGTACACAGGTGAAAAACAGCATTTAGATTCATGAGATGCGCTAAACCGTGAACCCTTCCCTTTAACAACAGGTGTTATATTTCACTTTGACAGTCTGCTTGATCGTCATTTGTAATTTTTAAATTATCGTTTTGATCAAAAAATACGGACATTATTGTCAGACCTGAAATTTGTTAGATACTAATATTTCGACGATTTTTGCTGTTAGACAAATTTGTAGCCGTTGTGCGGATAGACCCGTAGGCTACGGGTTAACAGATTCAAGACCTTCCAACATCGTTGAATACATCTGGCTTGTTGTACAACTATTTGATGGCCACCAATCTTCGTTCAACACCAGTGAAGCAAAATCCTTGAGGATCATTAAACAATATTCATCAGGGTAGGGGGGGGGGGGCAAACGCGTTAGTTAACATGCCAAATTCAACTAACTATGTGTTTAGCAGTGTTGAATGCAAATGTTGAATCCGTTGGGCGGGAGCTGAATGACTTCAATAACGCGAAGCACCAAAGCGAAACGCTTAATAAACTACTTTACATTTTGTTTCACTGAAACTTTTCGACTATAAAATCGCAGTATTCAGGCAAGAAGCTTCCGATCCCGAAAAACAAACTCAAAGTCATGAGTCTTAACTTGTGTAGGTTTCTGGAGGTTATCCTACAATTCTGAAAGTGATCGTACTTTCGCACCTCAGGGGAGGTATTTTTAAATATGGATTATAATGAAAGAAGATAACAAAACAAAGTGAACGTAGTGTCTTTCACGGCTTCTATTTTGTGCTAACCTGAGATCGAGAGCTATTTTTCGTCTCACTTGGTAAAATGCAAATAGTAGCGCTGCCAAGAGGAGGTCTGCTATGTTTAGGCCTCATTAGTTGTGACTATCACTGAGAGAAGTTTCGGTGACCGGCCAGCACAGGGTTGTCGTCGCCAATTTAATCTTATTTCGTTTCTTTCACTCTCCCGGTGTTTGGTCATAAGAAGCAATTTTAGAATAATCGGGTACTGAATGATTTGCAGAGCGCCTGCGGGGCATATTCGAACAAAAACAGCCATTCATTGGAAATAAATGTATATGATAACTTTGCCATAAATTACCGTATCTAAAGAGACAGTTTGAAAATCAGCAATTGAATTTGTATGTAAATTTCAAACGTTCCTATAATGCAAATTTCCACTTTAATACAGAGCAAATATTTCGCCTTAAATTAACGGCGAAATATTTTCTCTCCAAATAATGACAACGTAACCTTTTCGCCGTTTATCAATGACAAAATATTTTTCCCCATTTATTAACGGCGAAACATTTGCTCTGAGTAGAGAAATGGGGGTTAAAACTTCTCCGTTTATTAACGACGAAACATTTGCTCTCAATATAGAAATGGGGCCGGCGAGGGTTTTCGCTCTGCATAATGTACCGACACAGTTGCCAATTTTTATTTTACTCTGTAGAGGACATTGAATGCAAAATTTGCATTTATCAAACTACCGCCATTCAGTACAGTGACATGCAAATGAGTGGCCGAGCATCGAGTGTTCAAAAAGTCTAGTCTTGCATCAGAAAACTTATTACATCATGTTAAAATGACTTTAAAAGATATTTCTATATAAAAGATATAAGAAAAAAAAATTCTTACTGGACCCGATGAACGTAGTTTAGTCTTCTCCTCACCAAACGTAGAGCTTGACGGAATGTGGCTGTACAACAGTGATTCCTGCAGAAGCCTGTCAATCTCTGGCACTTGCTTCATCTCCTCTGTGTTCAGTTCTCTGATCACATCCCTAATTTCCACCAGCCCCAGACGAACAGCTCCAATAACTTTGGCCGCGACTGCCATCCTCTCGTCCTTCTTGTAATCGATCCACTGCATCACTGATTTGAAGACGAAGTTCTCTGAAGGAGCACTGAGATCGTCTCGACTGAGAAGGCTCGACAACTGATCTGCGTTAACATCGGACAAGAATTCTTCACTTTCACAGACGTCCATGTACATCGAGGCCATCTTGCATTGTGCAGCTTCTTGCAGATCTATCAGGCCATGCCGGTCGGCAATCGTGCAGATGCGGCAATATGACAGCACATCAAACCGAAGCTGGAGAAATTCGGTTTGTAGGTAATCGCAACACTGTTTAACGACACTTGTGACTTGAAGGGGGTCTGCTGCAAGGAGAACTTCAAACACATTTTCATTGTTGACATGAAGATCTCCACTGTAAATGGAATCCAACACGATCTTCAAAGTTTCTGCTGTAATATCCTCATCTTTGAGTTCGATCACTTCCTGGTTCGATTCCTTCATTCCATGAGCAAACATGGCGTGGAAATAATCGCTGTTTGCCGCGAGTACAATGCGATGAGCTGGAAATAGCTCATCACCAACTTTTAAATGAACATCAATGAATTCACCTTGATCTCGAAACAGAGCACACTTGGACAAGAGAATCTCAGAATGTGCAGCCATCTTATATTCAGCTGTGATTGTAAAAGAGGCGATCGCTTTGAACGAGTATAAACTGGCACGAATCTAATATCCGGCGTCGCGCCACGAAGAAGAGTCACGCGAAGAAGAAGTCACGCTAAGAAGAGTCACGCTAAGAAGTCACCCTTAGAAGTCACGCTAAGAAGACTTCGCTAAGACGCGAAGTCACGCTATGAGGAGTCTTCGCGTCACGCGAGCTAAGAAGAGTCACGGAAAGCTAAAACTATTGCTGCTTTTTTATGGAAGATATAACAGGAGATTAGTGAATTTTTGGATAAAAAGAGACAAAATTGGCTAGAAATAAAGATTTGAGGTAAAAAAAATTATCTTAGGCTTTTCTCATACAGATGACGTAATAGCACCGGGAACTCTGCTATGACAAGAATTCTGCACAACCACAGCATTTATTTTGCGGAACATAAAAGCAGAGACCAGTACAACGTAGAATTATATTAAATTGTGTGTACTATATTTCGGCTGGCCAAACCAGCCCTCTTCAGGTACAATGAGAATTTACATTGGAATGGGTGTATATGTAGATCATGGTAATTTCAAAATACCGGAAAATTGAATGAGAGTGTTGAATTTACAGAAAATAATGGCAACATATGAATGAAAGGAAATTAACTAATATGTTTCTTCGCAGATGTTAAGATCATCAGGATCAATTGTTCTATCTTTTAAAATTAAAAAAGCTTCCCTGGCCTTACGGATTGAGTCTCTGTTGGAGAAGATTTTTTCGATGGGGATTAATTGCATGCCGCTAGCAGTGTGGTTAGGAGAGGAGAGGAAATGTTCTGCAACTGTAGTAGGTTTAGATTTAGGTTTAGGGTTATCTATGATTCGGCGGTGTTTATTGAATCGATATCGGTCTTTTAAGCGTCGTTTAGGCTCTCCTATGTATTGTAAATTACAGCGGCTACACTGAATCATGTAGATGAGGTTTTTATTGTCACAGGTCAGGTTAGATTTGATGGGGCGTGTTTCACGGGTAGAAAAGTAGTTATAGCTAGTTAGACCATTAAAATGCATGGACAAGTGTAGCCTGTGAACAGGCCCTCTGATCGGGGAAAGAGCGAAGCCTGAAGAAAAGAGCGAAGAAGACAAAGGGCGAGAATGAGCGAAGAGACAGGGAGGGGGTGGGGGAGGAAGGAGGGAGGGAGAGAGGGAAGGCCCCATCCTCTTCCCCAGCCTACGCTCGGCTGGCTTCGCTCGCTGTTTTATTTTCGCGCTTTTTCCTCACTTCGGAGCCTGTTCGCAGGCTAGGACAAGTAACGCAACTTTACCGCAACGAAAAGAACCAGAAGGGTGTTGGGGGTTGGGATTACCGTTTGGCACTAAATTTTTGCGGGAGTTTAATTTTGCAGATTGGCGATTTTTTGTGTTTTGCGGGAACTAATTTTTGCGATTGGAAAAGACTGGTTTTTCTTGCTGGGAAGTAATTTTTGTGATTTTCTGGAAGTCGCTTTCAAATAGAACTGATAACATTTTCGTTTTTTTGTTTGAGTACATGCAAAAGAAAGACGGATAAAACAACGTGCGAATGTAAAACAGATTAATCAGTGTCACTCTATTACAAAGGATCGACAATAACTAGAGTACCGCTTGATGTATTATCCACCGAGTTATCTATAGCATTTTCTCCTTCAAACCAGTACTTTTGTATATAAATTCTACGGTGGAGTGAATTTTTGCGGAAAAAAAATTTGCGGTAATTTTATTTTGCAGGATCTTATTTTCGCGGGTCGCGAAAAAAACCCCCGCAAAACTCGCAAAAATTAGAACCCGCAAAAATTTAGTGCCACACTGTAGTCGAATTAAAAAGGAGTTTAGCTGTAACTAGTAAGTCACGAAGGTTGGTGGAGTGTCTGAAGGCTACAACAGGCAATTGCTGAAAAACGTTTTTGCAGTGGTTAGAACTGAGCAGCAAATTGTTTTTTGGTGATATTAGAGATGTGAGGAAGTGAAGGAGGAAACGTAGAAAGGCTGGTTTGGCCAGCCGAAATATAGTTAACACAATTTAAAATCATTCTACTTTGTATTGATCTCTGTTGTCATATTCCTCATTTTCTGTGTTGGGTCGAATAGATCACTAAATTGATCCAACGTATACCAGCAGGATTATCGTCCACGGTTCCTTGCAACATTTAATATTTACTTTTGCATCCATTTTCTGACTCAAGCCCCATTCATAACTGCGGTTTGCTACAGAGGGATGCTATGAAAGCAGTTGAATGCACGGTCAATGTACGGGGCGACGGGGCTCAGGGCGAAAAAACTTCCCAATACTGCTTTTAATAGGTCTACTTGAGCCCACAGTTCAGTGGTAACATTTCCCATTTCATGTAAAGTTGTAAATTCAATATGGCGCCCGCAACAGTTTAAAGCTTGACCGGTGTTTGGAATTGAAAAGTTTTGTTGACAAACATTCACCCTTTTTCCTCAAACTGAAAATATTCCTTTAACCTTACAGCTTGCATTAAGCGGGTATCTCTCTCGAACGTCTCTCACAAGCTCCCCGGACATGAACTCTTCTGAAGTCACGCCAACAAGTTCTTGTTCAACTTGCGCCAAATCCCCGTCATCGTATACCGTGACGTCATCTTCTTCGAGCGAAAAGTGTACACACTCGGAAACCAGTTGACAACCTCTTTTGAAAAACACTATTAAAAGCGCGTCATTTAATAGAAAGATAACACAAAAATTTGGATTTATTAACTAAGTTGATAAGGTAAATTGGCGATCGTAAAGAAATTGAAAGGTGAAGTTTCGAGTGTTAGCCCTTCATCACTCTGTTTCACTTTCCCATCAACGCAGCACCACAGGAGTTTCTTTAGAAATTAAACTGACCCCCTTGTTTATTAAAAAAATAAAGCTCTCTTATGGGACTCGTGAATGCCTCACTTACAAACGCAACATATGACCCTGACGCAAGTTAGGAACGTTTCATACTTCGTGTGACTGCTAAGCCGAGCCAAAAAGATCGTATTGTAAAGTAACCATTATGGCATAACGGTTGCCGGAGAACTAAATCGTACCACTGCCGTGCAGTACGGGAAGCTCTGTCACACTTGAAAGCCCCGAACCTTCCGGGCCAACTTCAGGCATGAAAATTTGCCAAAAAAATTAAACATTTCTCATCTTAAAGACACGTTAAAATAACAGCTTGAGTGGTTTGTATTTTGGGGGCCGAAGGGTGTACCGGGCGTCTGAAATAAGTCGTGCTTCAACAGTGCCACAGTCGACCCAGCCTGCAGGGCCGTAAGGCATTAGGGTACCGTTTATACACAGCCATACCAAACAATTTACAACGTGGCAGTGTTGGCAACGTGGCATTTACTGATCAACATTTGTACACCAAAGTGGAGTCATTCTCAGAAAAATAATACTAGTTTATAGATAAAGGTAACTTCTTTGAACGGCTTAGATGGAGAGCCTGTCTATTTTTAATCCATATTTTTGATCCACTTTCCGCTTAAGCTACGAATTCAGGCCGTTGTAATTCTTGTGCTGTCCGGAACAAAAATCCGAAGTAGGATCAATTCACAATAAAGAGGAAGAGGGTAACGTAACAAATAAACTGGGTTCAGTTTACGTTTGCCTCTAGAATGTTACTACGTTGCCGCGACCATCGAAGGACCATAAAATCTTACTATTAACGGGTTGGTCGTGAACGGGATCACAGGCTTACCATCCTCCGTTTGTGTGGTGTTTACCCACCTACCAAAACTGTGGGGCGGGACAGGGGGGCGGGAGACCGGGAGAAAAGGGGGCGGGAGGTGTACGGGAGGCGGGAGAAGAGGGGGCGGGAAGCGGGATTCCCAAGGTAGCGGGAAGCGGGAGAAAAAGGGAAAAATTACGCAACATTGCGCAATATTTCGCAATCAAAAAAATGCAAAGGGGCGGGAGCCAAAAAATACAGGGCGGGAACCGGGATTAAAGGGTACGGGAAGCGGGAGGTTTAAACCCCCCTGTCCCCCCCCCACAAAACTAAACAGACAAACTAAAGTCGAAATTTAGGACTTAAATGGTATACAAGCACACGCTATAAAGATGTTAGAAAGAATTATGAAAACCTACAACAAGTATTGGCAAAAGAAAGGCTACAAAAAGTATACTTAATTGCTGTAAGGGTTCGTTACCTTTTACTTCATGTATGTCAACACAAAAATTGTAAACACACCCTTGCAGAGACTGGTCAGAACGGACTGTTAGGTATCTTTAACGGGCGCATAGCACAGCACTGCACTTTTGTGGACTTTTCCCAAATTTTTCCATTCGTCCAAACAAACAGGTGTCACCTCCCCTGGTGGGATTCTGATGCCACTGTCAACTGGAAATTTGTTAATGAGGAAACATACCCTTCCCTCTATTTCCACTGCACCGAGGTTGTTTGCTGGAATGCGATTTTGCTGAACAATAGACCACCTGTTGTTTTCTTCATCATAAACTTCTACAGCTGCGGGGAGTCCACATGGATTATCATCGTCATCAAGAGAAACATTACCCCCTGCAACGTATAGTTTACTGTTTACTGCAAAGAGACTGGATCCAAAGTGAGGCTGGCAGGTTGATTCTTTCTGTTCCCACACGTTCCTCACCGGATCAAAACAATGAAGCTCTGCATTGTGCATACAGTTTGATTCAGACACATGTCCATAAAGTACATACACTTTTGAATGAAATTTTGTTACTCCACTGGGATGATACGACTCATCAGAATCACAGGTAATGTTAACCCTAGCAAAACTTTGCCACTGACGCTCTGTGAAGTTGTATCTTTGAGGAATCTTATCATAATCAGAACAATTTATATACATGTAGTTTCCTACAATGCATAGGTCGTCAATTGCTTCAAATGGGTGTTGATGTTTTTCCCAAAACTTGAATTCCATGTCATAACAATAAATGCATTCGTCATCCTCTAGGTCCCATCCAGCAATAAACAGTTTCTTGCCAACAGTCTCTGCACAGCAGAGTCCAAACCAGAGTGTTAATCCGTCCCTTGCTGAAGTTAAGGATACCAGTGGTCTCCAGGATCTGTCTTTGACATCAAAATATTGCATTCGAGTCTTAGGAAGAACAGCAACAATAACCTAAAAGGGCAACAAGGATATCACAGATAATCATTACTTACTAAGGGCCGATCCACACTGGGTGAGTTTTTATTGTCTTTGCAAATTTTTTGGTAAAAACCTGCGGTTTACAAGTGGGAATGCTGTTTTAATTTCTGCCAAATTTCGCACAAATCTTGTCCATCTTCAAAGGCACTGTCGTCCTGCCTCGGAACTAAATAAGTATTTTTGTCAAAGGTTAAAACAACAGCAACAATTGACGTCAATCTTGCATATTGGACCTGGTTAACAATAGGTGTTACATTTCATTTTCATTACACAGGTGTTACATTTCATTTTCACATTTTCCTAAATTAGACATATCTGTTGAGGGACTAGTGGATCACGTTAAATCAACCTTAAATGTTCACTTAACATATACATGAAAAATGGTAAAATACATGCTAACAAAGTACACGGGTATCGTTTGAATCATTTCACTGCAGCAGATATTGCACACAAACGTTTTGTGGCTATTGAAGTCGTTGATTCCTCACCCCTTCCCCAACAGATTTCAGGTGAGTCAGTTGTGTCTCATTTAATAATTCCAGCACAAGGTATTCTAATGGATTCATTTGGCTTGTCGGTGTTGTTTCCAATCATTTAGAATGCAAAATAAAGTTATAGGCCATAAAAACAGACGGAAATGAGAGAATTGAAGTCGACAGTGAATTTCATGAGGTCGCCACTTAAGAGGCCCTGTTAGGGGGGGTCTGAAATAATCCATAATCCTGGGTAAAATTTGGAAATAATCCATATCCCAATTTTCTAAACAAGTATATCCCTAAAATAAAAATAATTAATTCTAAAACATTCTACATATAGTGACCCCCTAATTACCATTTTGTGTTAAATGAATAATAAATAAATGAATGATAAAAACAAGTAGCAGCCTTGCCATTTTTAAACAGCAACTGAAAACATTTCTTTTTAAGAAAGCTTTTAATTTATGAATAATTATAACTTATGACTAATTATAACTTAATTATAAATTGAATATATTTGTATAGTATTAGCGATATATAAATTGATTCTTCTTCTTATTATTATTACTTAGGTACTGTACGTCAGGTATGTCAAGGGTTGCATTTCCATACCCCCGATGAAACGTGGGGTGGTTAATGAGGCTGTGTTGTTAAAAAGAGTGACTGGCCTGGCTGACTCCCACGCACATAATTTAAGCGATTTGTGTCATTAAAACTGGATCCTCTTCGTAAGAGTTATGGGCTTTTTTTTTTTTTTTTAATGCAGACACTTACATATACAATTTACATTACATTGGCTAATACAAAAAAAAAATGCCCATAACTCTTATGAAGAGGATCCAGTTTTAATGACACAAATCGCTTAAATTATGTGCGTGGGAGTCACCCAGGCCCGTCACTCTTTCCCAGAGTTATGGGCATGCGCGACTCCTACGCGTGTGTTTTAGCCTTTCTAGAGTTTTGCTCAACTCATGAGTATAAGGGAACGCCCCCTTTTGTACGATGTTAGGGGCTGTTCCTTGAAAATGTTGTGAAGCAATCGTATTTTGTTTTATAACATGCCAGCTTTTCACGAGTATTGGTTTTACGTTCGGCACTGCTGGGTGATATTGTGTTACAAAGGGCAAGATTTTCGTGTTTTGTTTTTGTTTTTGTCAGAGGGCTTGATTTCTGTCTTTAAATGTAACTTCTGAGAGGGTCATTTGATTTAAGTTCTCAGTGTATCCTCTATCAAGAAGATGTGTTTTGAAGTTTGTGATGCTCTCTTCAAATAATGTTTAATTCTGAGTAGTCCTAGAGCATCTCCTCTGATGAAGCCTTTTTTTTTTTACTCCGGATTGAAGGCAGGATGAAAAATGGGTGTACTGAAATCAGGAGTTTCAGTGGGTGAGCACCGACTTGGTTTTAAATCTTTCAACTTTGTAAATAGTAGTGTCCAAGACGTTTGTTTTTGTTTCGGACACTTCAGCCGTGAACTTGATAGTTTGATGGTGTTTGTTAAACTGAACTACGTAATCTCTTCTCTGGTTGTGTCCCAGAGGTAGATGTCATCTAAGATCTCTGTTTCTACCTTAGCCATGAAAATATTAGCGATAGCAACTGCCATTTTGGTGTCCATGGCAGTTTCATGTATTTGTAGGTAGTTTTCTCCATTGAATTGAAAGGAGTTCTCAGCTAAGTTCGAGTGCTCTTTGCAGTAGTCGCGTAGGGATAGGAGGTTCAATTCTGTGGAAGGCTTTTTATGCGTTGCACACTATGTTTATTTCCTCCTCTTGTAGTATGTTTGTACATAAGCTCGCAACGTCCATAGAAACAGGGATTGTGTTTTCTGGAATCTTCGTTTTTCTAAGAAATTGATGAAGTCCTTTGCATCTTTCAGATACGACTTCTGTTGTTGTGCTATAGGCTGAAGGAGTTTATAAACGAATGATGATAGTTTCTTTATTGCAACTGGGCCGTCACTCCCTGATACAATAGGTCCCCCGACTGGGGTCGGTTTGTGTCTCTTGGTTAGGGTGTAGAATATTGGAATATGGGGCGGTTCTGGTGTTTGGCAAAGCCATGTTTTGGTCATTTCATCTATGTGGTTTCCCAGATATAGTATGCTAATAAGCTGTTGAACTCTTTCACTTTGGATTGTTTCCTCTACTATAGGATTCACAAGAGGTCTGTAGTGTTCTCTGTTATCTAGCTGAGCTTGACCTTCTATAATTTACCCTAAATGTTTTAGCTACAGTTGTAGTTCCTTTTGTCAGCCTTTGTAAGGTTACCGTTGGTGTCTCGTTCAGCGGGATTAAGATTAGCCTTTGGCTTGGAATTTTGACCATGAGACCTCAGTGGAGATAAATAAGTGTCCTTCCTTTACTACTTTTATGACCTTTTATAGTCGAAATACCCAATGCGTTCCACTTATTATTTGGGAATGACTTTCATTAATCGGGAACGGATAGCATTACGGGAATCAAAATTCCACTTTCAAACTGAATATTGTAATGTTCCAACGGTAGCCTTGTTCCAAGTAAGGAATGCTGATTGGTTTATTATTGACATCAGGCAAATGTTCATGTGCAAGGAGCAGACTGTTGGCGGCCAGACGTGTCTGACCTGATCTGTGTTCACTCAACAAAATATTAATCGCAAGTACTTTTATCCGTGAAGAAATAGTCTTCTGTTATAAAACTGTGAAGAATAATGTCATAATAACAAGTGCGCTGTAAATGCACAAGAAAAGTTTCTGAAAATTGAAAAAAATTCCCCGTAATGTCAAACCAACTGAAACTAACAGCCGCTAACGGTTTCGTATTTCGCGTGTGAACCTTTGGCTTATGTAAGTAGCAACCCAATCAACATTCGTTACTTCGAATGAGTCTACCGTTGTAAGATTTTAATTTTCAATTTAAAAATTGAGTTGAAATTCCAATAGTGCAATCCGCTCCCGATTAATGAAAATCATTCCTAAATAATGAGCGGAACGTGCTGAATATTTTGACCATAATACTGTTTTATGTAAAAGTAATCAATACAATGATGACTGACAATAATCTGTAATTTTAAAATGCAACACAAATAATCCGTAATCTTTAAATTTAGTGGCCAATAATCCGTATACCTTCTCTAGAAACCCCTAATCATCCATAATCCTAAAACCCTAACAGGGCCTCACTTAAGCCCTAGCCTCCTACGCAGGACGTTCTTTAGGCTCGTCACGCAATAAAGAATTGCGTGGC